>JAOXJJ010000819.1:6733223-6744599 GCA_025769935.1 Phoenix roebelenii
GTCGGGGGGGGGGGGGGGGGGGGGGGTTGACTCCTTACCTGGTCCAATCTATTTGAGTTATTTATTTAAATTTATATAAATAATATGCATAGGTGGCAATTTTTTTTTGTTTTTGTTTTTGTTGGTCAATTGGCAATCAAGAAGAGTAGAAATTTTAAAAAAAAAGAGTAGAAATTTTTCTTGTATTATCGCTTTTAAAAAGGTGGAAAAAAACAATCTAGAACTCAATTAGAGAAAAAGAGAGGACCAGAAAAAAACTTCATTTTTTTTAAAAAAATATCAGATAGGCATGTGCAATGCATGTATGGCAAGAATGATGATACCAAAAAAATAATATATTCAATTAATTATAATATTTAGTTTTTATCTTTTAATTTAAATAATATAAAAATATAAACTAAGATAATACTAAATCAAAGATAGAAATTTGACTATAAATGTGAATGAAATTAAAAATTTATAACATGGAATGGAAATATAATAAAATAAAAAAATATAATGAAAGAGTAAAACTAATTGACTTGCAAACTTTAAATAAATAATTAAAAATAAAAATTTGGGAAATAACCCAAAACCAAGATAGACATAAAAGTGATTTAAAAAGCAAGTTCATAGAAATATGACATTATATAGTAGAATTGAAAATGAAAAGAAAACTCACCTAACAAAAACAACTTAACAATCTAAAATACAAGCAAAATTTGAAAGAACATATAGAATAAAGTAACTAAATAAAAACAAAACTAAACCAAACATATTGAACAAAAATTTAAAGATTTTATAAATAAAATGAAAAATAGAAAAATAAGTTAAATATAGATGGAAAGTATAAACATTAAAAAATAATGATGCAATACATAATAGAACAATGAAAGGAGATTGATTGAAAAATATAACAAATGACTAAAATATAAAAATAAAAAATAAACTTAATAGCAAATTAGTAGAAAATAAATATATTTAATAAAATTGAAAGTATATAACAAATTAATGATATAAAAAAATTAGGATATGAAATAGGGAACCATGATCGACGGAAATAGGGAACCATGAAGTAGAGCATGTAAGGCATAAAAGAGGGGGATTTGGGGAAGAAGAGAAAAGGAGGAAGAGGAAAGAAAACAAGAGATGAGTAAGGCCACAAATGGGTCGGGTTAACCCGTGACCTGACCCGACCCAACCCAACCTTTTTTAGAGGACATGTTGGGCCAGGTCAGGTTCTAAAATTGAACATGTTCTATTTTTCAGTTCGAGTCTAGGTTTATTGGATCTCGACCCGACCTATTTTTTGGGCCAATTTTGGATCGTTTACCCATTTAGGCCTGCAGACCCACTGACAAGTACTGAGGCCCATTCACTGCTTTATTAAGCTTTTAGCCCAGGCTTAGCTAAAACCATAAGCCAATTCGCTCTCTCTCTCGAATCTTGATCTCCTAAGTCCTGATTCTCCCCTGAGGCTGAGGAACCAATGGCGCTCTATTTTCTCCTGAGGTCGACTCCCGATTCTCCCCGCCCACCGCCTCCCCTTCCCCTTCTTCGCTCTCTTCTCTCCATATGGCTTTCAAGGGTTTCCTGCTTGCCTTGCCTGACCTTTGCTCCCTGCGGCGGTGGTGCCCCCCCTCGGTGGGCCCACTCTCATCCTCCTCAGCCATAGACCTCTGACCCGACGTCCGTATCTCCCTATTCCCTTCGTATACGGTGTACATACACAGCAAACAAGGTGAAGCCAGGTAGCAGCAGTTTTTCTCTTGGCAGCTAACAAATATTGCCTTTTGGGATCCCCTCTCACACATGGATTTCATCGCTCTTACAAAGATGTGATGCTTCTAAGGTTAAGTCTATTTACCTTCACAGAATGTGATCAAGTCTTGTGGAGGAATCTTTCTTTGCTCGTCTTGTATGAATCTTGATGATTTTTCATCTGTTTGATCCTAAATGTACACTCTCCACTTTGTAGCTAAATATTTGTCGGTGCTTCTCTTTATATCTATTGATAATGTTTCATTTAGCTTGACAGAATCAGTCGGATGTCCATCAAAGTCGCATTTTTTTGATCTTTGTGGGATTCTCCCCAGAGTGGCTATTTGCAACTGGAAGCACTTGTCTCTCAGTTGGCTTTCTATTCCGGACTCCATCGGTCCTACCGCGGCGGCAGCGGCTTTTATACCACGGAAAAGGGCTGGGCTACCCGTGGAAATCCCGCGACCAACGGGATACCCCCACGTGGCCCTCGGTGGGAGGCAATTGACGGTGCTGCGGCCACCGCATCGGCGATCCGTTTCCCTCCGGATAACCAACCACATTTCTCGTTTCCCGTTTCCCGTTTCGATTTCAGAGATCTTGGCGGTCACGAAAGCATCCATTTTATGAAAGTAGGTTTTATAACGGACCCGAACAGGATCCAAATTAGACCCGACTCAAACCAAACCCGACCCGGACCCGAATTAAATGGGTCGGGTCCGGGTTATACATGGACCTGACCCGACCTAAATGATCCTTTGGGTCAAAAATTGTAGCCGTGGATCCAACCTGATCTTCAATTGGGTTGGGTATAGATCCAAAATTAAGATCCGAATAAGAAACCGAATCAAATTGGGGTTACTCAAGACCCAACCCGATCTGACTCATTTGCACCCCTGGAGATGAGAGACTAGGGAGGGGTAGCGACCAGGCTGGATCTACTCATCAAGGGGGGCGGGCAAAGTTCAGGCCTGGCTTAGCTCTAGGATATGAATAAAATTAGCTAGGCTTAAGCCCGATCCAGCCTGACTTTTGGGCTCCGATCCTAGGCCCGAGCCTGGTAGCTTTTAGCTTCAAGCTTCAGTTTGGGCCGTAGGCCCACTTCAACTAAATTTCCATCAAAGTAATGTAGGGCCGTTGATGGGCTAATAGCCAGAAAAGAATATAACGATTCAGGCCCTCCGGTGCCTACACCATGACCTAAAGCAAACTAAGCTAAGCTTGGAAGCCCATGAACCAATGCTCCGCCATCTAATCTAATCTAATGTAATCTAATAAGCCGGGAAGCGACCCAGACAACGGAAGCCGCCACTTACATGTCCGCCATTGCCACCCAAGCTTCTCCATCTCGAACTCTCCATTGGGAAGGCCTCCATCCAAGCCCACATTCTCCACCAAAATCTCATCATCAGGCCCGGAAGTGGTGGCGATCGAAGGAGAAGACGGCAGGGCTCTATCGTCCTCCCCCAGCCTTGAGTTCCTTCCCTTCGTTATTGGTTCTTACAGTGGAGAGAACTCGAGGGGAGGAGAGGGAGGAGCCATGGAGGGGAGGAGGGCGAGAGGAAAGAAGGGAGTGGGAGAGATGGAGAAGAGGGGAGAGAGGGAGTTTGGGGGAGGAGGAGGAGGAAGGAGTAGGACGAGGGTGGAGGCAATGGACCCGGCGAGACGAGAGAACGACGATCGGAACCGTGAGGCTGCTGGAGAACTCGCCGTTAGGTCCATTCGAAGAGAAGGAGGTGAGGAGGCGATGCCCCAGCCGCTGCCTGCTTCTTTCTTTTGGAGCGGACGATATTCGAGAAAACCATGATAGGCTATACTGAAGCGGCGGGGAGAGCTGGAGGCCAACAGTTGGGGTTGCGAGTGGGGTGGCGGTGCAGTAATGGGAGGATCTCCAGCTCTTGCTCCAAAACCTTCTCATTGGAGCCCTTGAACTGTGAGAATCGGCCCAATTGGGCCCATCCCAGATTGAAGCCAGCATTGCCCACCGGCTTCAATCGAAAAAATTTAAAAATTTTTGAGATCGAAATAAACGAGGATGCGCTCCTCTTCTGCCCGATCCCCAGGCTGTTGGGATTAGGCCGCCCCCAGCCGTACCTATTGGGGATTTGTCGGGCTGGTGTGAACGGCTGGCAGCCATCGGGAGCCGCTGTAACCGACGAACAGCCGACCAGATTCCCCTAAAATCCTTTATAAAAAACCTAATTGCCCTCCACTCAATCCACCATGAGGCTCTCTCCTTCCTCCTCCTCTGATGGCCATCATGCCACCTCGGCCGAACACCCGCTCAAAGTCTCCTCTTCTCTCTATTTTTTTCTGTTGCTCTATTTCTCTAATTCGAGACCTATATCACCAAAATCTGTCGGAATCCACCACCGTAGTCGAGAGTCGTCACCACTACAACTTACCAGAGAGGTTCTTCCCCCCCTCTTGCTTCTTCCTTGGCTGAGAAGTTGTCATCAAGGTAGCTAAGGGTGCTGCCCCTCCTTCTTTCCTATTTTGGCCAAGCACGACCATTTCCACCGACCGTCGTCACCATCTTTGCCCCCAATTGTGGTCCTCAATCGTCATCGCCAAGGCCGCCGCCACCGCTATCGTCGGCTCCACCATGCTTGGTCGTCGAATCCCGGCACCCACCCTTCCTCGGTCTCTTCTCCTCTCTTCTTCTGGCTCTTCCTCTTCTAATTCTTTCTTTCTTTCCATTTTATTTATTTATTTATGGATTAAGATCTCAAATTCTATTTTCTCCCTCTTGACTTATGGGGCAAATAGGTTGATTCATTCAAGTCAACCCGGACTAACAACCAAACCCAGACCCTTGATCGAACCTAAACTGAGACTCTCTCCTCTTTCTCTTTCTCTCTCTAAGCCAGACCTAGAGATCTTAGTTCAAAGCCACAACTCTGTTTACTCAGATCCAAGTTGACGCTTGGGTAGAAGCCCTAAACTGCCCCGGTACGCGAGCAGCATACCGACTGTACCTTAGCCTTGTCAAGTACCTCTTAGAATTTTGTTACCCTTGACCTTTATTGAGCCACTTAAATCATAGCTCATTTTAGTTTACCTTATTCAGACTAATACATGCACTGCTGCTGTTTGGCCTTGCCTTTCCTTCACCCTGATTTAGGCATGAGATCGTATTCCTCAATAGTATTTTAATTTGCTTGACTGCTAAGATAATGATAAAATTAATAATATTATAATAATATTAGAATAGATGAATCTGACCTACCTAACTTAAGTTGGATTTTGAAACAAGAAGAGGTAAGTTATCCAATACTTTAAAGTGAGTTTTCTAAATTTTTGATAAAATGATAATTAAATTTGATTGTGATATTTATATTATACTTAGTTAAACGGACCATGTATGTTATTGTTACAATAGTAATTATTTTAAGATATATTACGTGCTATGTTATAAAATTTGAAAAATATGATTGAGCAAATTATAAAATTTATTTTATATGTATGTATTCTTAGCACGACCATGATTTGGCCTCGCCAATGGAGATTATTCATTGTCCCTATCGATTTGTCATATGAGAAACTGGTTTCGACACTGAACCATCGGTGATTAAAAAAGTTGTATTTTGTATTTTGTGCATTCTATATTTGATCCATGCCACTGAGTTATATGGCCATAGTCTGATGTTGGATTTCTAGAATCAGTTTATGAAAATAATAGTAAATTTTAATATATATATATATATTATTCAAAAATTGATTTATTTTTTGTCAGTATTATGCTCATTAATTAATTATTTATTTAGCATACTTAGACTCCACTTTTTAGTATTATGTTGCTTAATAAGCTAGTGTAGCTCATTATTCTTTCTTTCTCTATTTTTCAGATCTTGAATCATGATTGCTCGGGACTTGGAGGAGTGCGTTAGATCTTCTGAAGATGTTTTCAATCATTAAAGTTCTAGTTTAGACTATTTAGGCTGGTTTAATTAGAACGTCTTATTTGATTTGAATATTTTGACTTATATCTTTTTGGAGTAATTGATTATGAGAATGATTTGTTTTATATCATGATTAAATAAATTTTCTGATATGATTTGTAGCCTTGCATACTTGTATGGTTTGCATACTTGTATGGTCCGCCATTAAAGCATGCCGCGTCTATTACGCTCTAGGTTCGGAGCTATGCTCTGGGTTCGAAGCGTGACATGGATGCCCTTCTGTTCTCCTCGCCGTCTTCTTCTTCTTCCTCATCTTCTTCACCTTGGGTTGGGAAATATATATTAAAAAAAAAATTGGGCTTCGGCTAAGCTCAGGTTTACATCGATCTGGATATAAACCCGAGCCTGACTTGTTTAACCAGTGGGCTCAAATTTTAGACATGGCCAAGCCCTCCAAGCTTAAAAACTAGGCTCAGGCCTGTCGGTTTTTTATCAGCTTACAGGCTCTAGCATTTTGTTATCCACTTAAATGAATTTTATTGTTTATCATTTTTTAAACAAAAGCAAGCGGATTGCATGTTCTACAATCTAGTTTAAGATGATGATAAATATCTTATGTGACGCCCGTCAATAAGCACATAAATACAGAGAGAACGAGAGAGAAAGAGCATATCAAAGCTATACTTGCTTACCAAGTCATTGAGATTTAATTTCTGATCGATAGAGAATTTTGACCTAACAGGATAGTTAATTATGCTCCAGAAAGGACAATCTTGATGGTCCATACAACAATGCACATGACATGGAGGACTTGAATCAATTGAAAATGCTTCAGACAACCTGGGACTGTCAAGAGTGCAACTGCTTGATTGCAGCAAGGGCCAGATCTTCATCAGATAATGACCGTTCCAGCCTATAAAAGCTTCTAACAAGAATATAAAACAGCATCAACCAATGTCATATTCACCAAAGATGATAGAGATAAAGCACAAAAATGTATACAATGGAACAGACACACCTAAAATCATTTCCCAATACCAGCCCCTGTAACCCCAAAGAACAGCTGTTCTGTCCTGCTGCAAAGTCAGAATGTGCTAAAAGCTTCTCATTAGATATTTAGTCAGAAACCTACCAGCTGATTGGCAAAGACTGATCAAAACAGCTCAGAAGTAGATGCATAATGAGTCACCTTAAGCAAATCAGTGTAGACAGACAAGAATACTTTTGTTCAGAAGTAATGTGACAGCCTGCAGAATGCAGGTGGTGAAGCAAAGCACCATCGCCATGCACTATACAAGTACAGGCAACCTCTTGCTCAAGCATAAGATGTACGTGAAGGATTAAATAAAGGATAGTGGAAAAGAAGAAGAAGAAGAATTGAAGTCTGTTAGAGCTACATATGTACCAAATATGATTAATTTGATTTTGATACCATTAAAAAAAATCGTACTCAGAGGTAGTCCAATGAACAGAAACAACAAATTTTGGGAAATGGAGATGCAACCTAGCTACACATGCTACTCAACCTGGGGATTTATAACAGAAAAATGCATGATTCTCAATCGATTGCCTATAAATGAATGTGGTACTCTTCAGAATCCAGATTTTGGGTCATTCAGTAAATGAATTGAATTTCAATTGGACAAGAGTTTGCAATTAAAAGCAATCAGGAAGTGGTGGAGAGAAAAAATACAAGGGAGAAAAGTATCTGTTAAATATCAAACTTTGGCTTGGCACTTTTAAAAGTAAAAGCTCTGTGAAAGACGGTAACGCATGGATACTAGTTTAAAATCAAATTAAACCTTGAGTTTACAGAATTCCATGAGATTCACAAACAGTTTTCTTCCTCTGAATGGAATCTTCAGCTGAACTCAACAAAACAGGATTACTTTTGAGCTTATGACACTCCTATAATCACATAATCAATAGGCACATGGGATCATTTCAAATCAAGGTTCTCATCTCAAAAAATCTCGGCCAAGATATCAGTTTCTATCTGTTCCAATGATTTTCCAAAAATATCAGCCCTTATTTTATCCTGGTTAAGATAAATTGGTATATCACTAGATATCAGCTACTATGATATCAATATATCAGCATAGATTATTTAATCTTTTTTTCACTATTTAAAATGGATTTTTTGTCTACTAAATATTAGAAAGGAGCCCTAAAATTCTACTTAATCTATGTTTTAACAGCGGATACTTTAATATCTCATTGATTATATAAATCAACATCTCAAGACATCTTAATCACATCTTAATTTCTTCAGCATTCTATATAAAGTCACCTACTCAATATCAGTCAATCAAACGAAGGAGGTGATCTAGCTAAAGATGCTAAAATAGAACAAGTTTCAGATTCAATCAAACGAAGGCTTAATGCTGAGCAGATATTGGAGATCCAACAGTAAAACATAAAATCTGGTATCCATCAACATGATTTTGAAGCAAGACTCACATCAGCATAAGTAAATGTAATAAATGTAAAGATGGGGATAGAAATATGTTTCTTCATTATTGCTTTAAGATTTACCATATTTAAGTTTTCTTTCTCATAACTTTTGCAGAAAATCTGTTTGCCTAATTAGGTTCCACATAATAACACTGTAGGTTCCAATAACTTTTGGATAGTGAAGAGAACCATGATAAGTTGAAAAACTGGCCTTCTGCTCGTTATTAAGGAGAGAAAAGGAAACGAGACATTTCTCTAGGACTGCAAGGTCAACCAAGACAAGAAAAAAAATATGACAGGAGAGAATACAGGGATAGCTGCAAGATAGTAACTGTCCAACTGAGGTTGGGTTTTCTGTATTTATTCTCTTTAAGTTCAGAATGATGGCTGGACCTTACCTCAAAAGAACTGTAATTGAACTGCTGAACTTTGTTTAAGTTTAGAATGATTGTAATCCTCAACCAAAAAAAGTGAAAAATTGAGATGCAGTCTGTGCTGGATTTACAGGGCTTCTATTTATTGGTTTATTTTTTTTCCCAGCATGGTGTTTCTATGTGCATTTAGAGCTAGAGAATGGTGGATTCCCTGTCATGTTTGATCATGGATGCAATCAGCCTGTTTTTTCTCTCCTTCAAAAATCTAATTCATAATCAGCCTTTTTATCTTGTAGGTCCTATTATTACTAACAAATGGCTCTTGTCCGATGGTGGGAAGGGTGTCACGCCCAATAATCCCACATCAAAAGCCTCGTTCCAGAGCCCTAGCATATGAGGTGAGTGTCTCCTAATTCTGCAAACGCGTTTTGAGTGGAAAATAAAACTGGGGAGGGGGAAGGACGCTTGCGTAAAGTCCTGGAATCGGATAATATCTAGCAGGGGAGCCCCGCGGTCCCTCCTCATGTGGCCCCCATGTGGGCACTGGGTGCCGCACGTGCAACGCAGAGGCAGGGGCGTGACAGTTATAATGAAGTACTTCCAACATAGATGCAAATCAAGTACCAGACTACGTTACTTATGCAGGAATTTCCTTGACTTTTCTAAAATTTGTGGGTGTGGGTGTGGGTGTGTGCGCGAGTTGGAACGGGCCCAATCCAAACCCCTATCCGTTCATCGAGTAAGGTTGAGTTAAGGTTATAAATTTAGATTTTGGGTTCCGCTTGGGTTCACAAATCACAACCCAATCTTGGGTTTCCAACCCAACCTGTCCTGATCCAAACGATACATAATAAAAAAATAAATAATCATATTTAGATTTCATACGGGATTTATATGTTTTTGTAGCCTTGTGAGCCATCATTTAAATTGATGAATGATTGAGATATCACATGCTATAGTGACCATAGTACGAAAAATCTATGAGCACTATTTTAAATAAAAATATAGATAAATGGCAAACATTTAGCGATCACGAATATTTGAAATTGTACTTGTAAGGACTTGTGTTGGTATATGTTTACTCCCACATCGGTTATTCATTGAAGAAATTTTGGGTACTTATATAGGACTAAGAAACCCAAAAAAAAAAATCTTCCGGCTAGCCTTTTAGGTGATATCTTGGGTTGTGACGAATGGTATCAAATCAAACTTAGTCCATAGCCTATGTGGACTAAGAGGCACTATAGCATGAGTTCATAAAGGCTGACCACATGCAGATCGTGGTGCTTATGATTAGATTTGAATAGATTGGAACTCTGAGTCTCACAAAAGTATGAGGCTTAAATGGAGAGAGTATGTAAGGATTCATGTGGGTATATGTTTAGTCCCACATCGGTTATTTGCCAAGAAGATCTTGGACACTTATATAAGATTAAGAAACTCAAAAAAATACCTTTCAACTAGCTTTTTAAGTAAGATCCTAAGTTGTGACAATTTTTTTATTATAATTTATTCTATTCAACGTAATGTAACATAGTTGGCGTTGCTAGATCCAACCCAAATTGATCCAACCCAGATTTAGCTTAAGTTGGGGTTAGATTGGTTTGGGTTAAGGAAATCCCAATCTGAGACCAAGTTGAGTTAATATGTAGATTTGACTGGGCTAGGATTTTTGGCCTTACGAGAAGGTATATGTTCAATCAACATACTAGCATTGTAGAACTTACCCCCAATTGCTTGGAGATATTTTTATAAGATATCATCTTGATACTGGTTGGCATAAATTAGCAATAAAAGCGAAGTGTCAGAATTTCTAGTTGCAACTGCCCTCTCATCCGATGGAGCTCAAACTAAGGCCCAACGGCTATGAAAAGAGAACTTTAAATTTGTCAATCATGCCCTACCAAAAAACAAAATTGTGCCATGGTAGAATTGCCCAGCTTCAAATCACTACAAAGTAACAGCCAGATAAAAGAATTGAAACTCAAATGTTTTAATCCGTATAGCAAGGGCACAAAAAGATTGTTACTTTTATCTAATCTTGATGTAACTGCATAAAAAAAATAAAAATAAAAATGCCTAACTTTCCAAGTGGGAGAGACCTAAAGGTTTATCATGGTTAAAAAAGGCGTAGGTGAATGCAGTGTGTGAGAGTATACAAAATTAACCCTGCTTGGCAACATAAGTAAAATGAAAAAAATAGAATTTTTACATTTTGAATACGGTATAAGTTTTTTTTTTCTTTTTCTCCTTATTTTGCAGGTGAAATGGAGACTGAAGCCCATCGGAAAAATAGGATGTAATGTAGAAAACAAGGTAGAATATGGTGGAGCTGTGCATCGTTACCCTAGAGATTGAAGGATATTCTTATACTTAAACAAAAAAAAAAATATCTATCAATTTTATCCACATCCAGAATTTTTTGGCTTGGGATAAGATGAAACAAGGGTTGATCCAAAAAAAAAAAAAATTAATGTTTGTCTAACAACGAAACAAGTTCTGTTAATTTCAAGTTTGAATGTTGGCGAGAATCCAGGCTTTTTTAAAGAAACGATGGTCCCTAAAGATGGTTGCTGGAACGCACAGAAAAAGTTACGAAAAACTCAGACATCCATGAATACAGTTGCAAGAAAGAAATGAAACGTTTCTCAAGAATGAAGAATATTTACGATAAAGCTAGCAAGAGGTTAGTGACTTTTTATTAGACAATAATATAGTTCCACCATGTGTCTAAGATCGGAAAGCTTTTGGATGTTATGTTAAATAATTTAATATTATATTAAATTATTATATATAATATATAATATTGTATTATTATATTATAATAATATTATACTATATTATTAATATATATTATATTTTATTATGCTATGTTGTATAATATTATGTAATATTTTTTATTGTCA
>JAOXJJ010000819.1:6744699-6771777 GCA_025769935.1 Phoenix roebelenii
GGGGGGGGGTGTTCTTTATCTCTTTTGGAAAAAAGTAGGGAATGCATTGTACATCTCAAAGTTTATGAATTGATTTCAACTTCTCTTCTAAATAGAAACCTTGTAGACTAAATCTCCTTATAAAGGGTATAACTATCGATGACACCTACTATAAGTTTTTTAGTACTTATGACCACTGCTGCATTGACACAGATACGAGAATTGGATTCAAACAAGACATACATCCAAGTATGGAAAGAGGTAAAAAGAGGTATGAAGAGACATAGGATAATAATATAAATCTAACTAAATTATATATATATTTATACGTTTAAACATTATCTGTTTAAACATTAAAAAGAAAATATTAATCATTTGTTAAGATCTTTCAATATACATAATTCTGAATCAAACATCCTAATTAATTTTAAAGATATTAGTAGAATAATATTTTGCAAAGTTGTTTCAATATCTACAACCTTAATGAATCTTGAAAAAGAACTGTTTACTCTTAATAACAAATTAGAGAATCAAACTCGTTGTTGGAAGAGTTCAACTCACTCATTATTAGAAGAGTTCAACTCTCTTCAAGTCTTTAAAATTGCTTACCAAAGAAACTTATAAGTATCCAAGTATCTGATGATATCTAACTTGGACAAGTATACGGCATGGAATTTTGGAACAGATGTAAGACTATTTATAGAAAATATAAACTGTATAATTGTTGATGACAACCACGCTCTACAGTTAGAAGCTTTGGAAAAGCATACCAACTAGAGTCTTCTTGGATGTTTGGAAGGTAAAAAATTGAAAAAAAAAAATCAAAAACCAAGGGAAAAATATGACAAGGCATCTGTCAAAAAACTAATTGTTATTGCTTTCATCAACAATAGAGCTATATCACATTATAGCACAGCTTTAACAGGGCACATCATAACATAATACTATACCATGTAACATTTAATTAATTGAAAAATGTAGCATATTCATGGTCTTATACTAATCTAGCTTGCAATGAATTAATGGGTCTGCTCCTTTCCTTTTTCAAAAATTGTACATGCATAAATTTTTCAATATGATTACAATTAGTATCCGAATCAATGTATTAAGTTTTGACGAATGGATTACCCAAACAACTCTTCTTTTGTCTTTGTAAATTGTAATTGATGCTACCACAACATTGAGCTAAAGGAGAAGTTTAATATCTCACCCTTGCATGATAAAGGTCATTTGCAATCGACTTAACATTATTATTTCAAGTGGAAAATATACAAGGATACATGATAGCTCCTCATCCCAACCCCGTAATAAAGAGGTGGAGGGTTTATGTAGGTTGATAGCTAACTTTAATAAGCATGGAGAATTATAAAAAGGACATATTCATGAATGCTAAAGCATCTGCAGTTTTTTCTTGAAATAACACTAGAAGCAGCCCTCAATAGAAATGATTCAAGAATGAGGTTTCATAGATCTGACCCAGATAGACAAGACAAGGCTTGATAATTATGATCTTAGACGGTACCAAGTGATGTACAAAACCAAGAAAGAGGGATAAAATGACGGTCAGCTTCTTGTTTAAAAATGATTGTTAAAAAAAGATAAAAAGGAAACAAAGTTGATATAACCATTTGGAATTGATCCAATTGGAACAACATGGGTGTTGTTGCTCCTATGCATAACATGCATCAATGATACCGAGCAAAAGAGCAGGAAAGAGAATTCCTTAATCCTTCTAACAAGTTCCCGATCTTTCACTAGCTAATGCTTCAACCCCACCAACCATATCCGTAGGCCAGGAATCCCAAATATTCTAACAAAAGTTCAGCCTTTTTTCTTCCTCTTCAAGAATTCTTCATGAAGGAGGGGAAAAAATGCCTTGCTTCAATAAAATGCATCCATAATTTTTGTTCCCATCCACATTTTCCACACGATGTTTCTCATCCAACTATTAACTAGATCCAATTGCAAAGAAACCTCTATGTATAAAAAAAAGAAACCGTTTTCATCAAAGTGCAAGAAAATTTATCAACAGAGAAATTCTGGTCCAAAAGAATTCGATCATATATTCTTTCAACAAGAATATACAAATACAACACATATAGAGTTACAGCAGCTCAAAGAATGAAATCAAATGCTCTCCTCCTTCTCCTCCATGGAAAGGAATCAGCACAGAAAAAGAGACTACACAACAAAAGAATAATTGGATGAGAAGAAAAAGAACGTACACAAGCACCTAAGGCATCGAATTCTAGGTAGGGCTGCAGGACCGGGGCGTGCGATGGCGCCCATCGGGATGAAGATGATTGATTGATTGATTCATAGGAAGCCGAAGAGGACGGCGAACCCGAGGACGATGAGCCAGACGATGTGGACGAGGAGGAGGGCCTGACCGGAGACGAGGCCGCTCCCGCCGTTCCCAACCTGGCAGGGCCCCCGCTTGGCCACCCGGACACCGGCGCACGCGGCCTCCGGGCACCCGCACCAGTAGGTAACGCCGTCAACACCGCAGACGGGGTCAGCCCGGAAGCAGTTAATGGGGCAGGAGGAGGCGTAGGCGTTGCCGTCGGAGTGCCGGGCAGGGCAGGCATCGTCGTCGTAGCCGTCAAGGCCCTCGGGGCGGGCGGTGGAGAGGAGGAGGAAGAGGGCGAGGACTAGGCAAGGGGAGAGATTGGGGGCGGGCATGGTGGCGGGCGAGCCGCGGAGGCGTCGGCTCCTCGGCTCGCCGGAGGGCGGAATCGGGAGGCGGCGGAACCCTAGGCCGAACCCTAGCCGGAGCCCTCCTGGGTCCTTCCTCCTGTGGGGGGCAGAAGGACGAGGAGAGACTGGGGCTCGGCGCCGGCGGTGCGTGGCCTCCTCCACCGCCTTCCAGAGAGATCTTGGAATTGTGCTTTCTTCTTCGCCTTATTGGGTTTTTTTTCTTTTTCTTTCTTTCTTCTTTCTCGCCGGGGTGGAAGGGGGTTGGTTCGGTGCAATTTGGTGGGATTTGGTGCGGTTTCCGCGTGGTGGGTGAGCGGTCGGAGGAATTCTGACGTGGTCTTCTGAAGGCGGTCTTCGCCTCATTTATAGAAAACGCCGCCCGACACCGGTCGTTCAGTCAATCAACCTTCAACTTCGACGGTATATCTCAGGTAATTTTGCATGGATAAAAAAGGTAAAAAAATTAAAATAAAATTAGATATTTAAATTTTGTAGATGCAATAGAAGCCAACCAGTCTAATTTGATGGTCATTTTATAATTTATTTTATTGGCTAAAAATTTGATTACGGTTCCTAAATTCAGTCAAATATACTAGTCGTCCATGGTTTGAAAGATTCATGAATGGAGTAGGAAAAAATTATAAAAACAAAATGAAGAAGAGATTAACTGTTGAGAATTTGATCTAAGTGTTTGAGGTAGAAAATTAGAAAAATGCTGAATATATGCCTAGGGTTAGACGGAGCCATCTACACCAAATGCAATCCGCATAATTCTATATAAATTAAATGTTTGCTCATCTTAAGAAAGACATATTTGTACCTAATCCTAAGCGTATAGGAATTTCCTTTACACTCGTTTGTAAGAGTAGCATTTGTCAAGAAATTAATTTGAAGCACCTAGATCATTTAATTTGTAAATTAAATATGAATCTAAATTTGTAATTAAAGAAGTACAAGTTTTTGTTGATAATATAAGGTTTTTGGATAAAGGTCAACCAATTGGAGTGGGTGGATCCAATACAAATCATATGGTCATCATGTAAGCTAGTAAATTCATATCCCAATGTCCATTCTATTAAATCTTAATGATCAGCATGTATTGATAAGTTTATTGTTTTAATCCTTCTTGATCCCACCTTCTATCAAGTTTATGTCTTTATCTTATCTCTTGATTTTGCATCTAAGTATGCTTCTCTATATTAGGGCCTATCATTAAAGACTTTTCTGGCGAGTAAGATAGCTATCTTAAATAGCGCTAGCGTAAATACATTTGCTGGAGTTAAAGTGCAAGAGATCATAAAGCTACCTAGGGATGGAGGAGATCGAGTCCTAGATGATGGAACCCGCATGATTAGCAACATAAAAAGTTACCAAATTTGCAGTGTCGTTGATCTCACTATAGATATGGATGGCTTCAAAAGAGACAAGGGTTGAATTAATTATCCAAATAGGGGAAAGAAGACGATGAGCACCATCAATGTGGATCGTCGGTTTGGTTATCCAACTAATCATAGCCTTTTAATCCCCCTCTAACCTAATGTTGATTGACTTCAGCTTAGTAGAGGCATAAAATGAACCTTCATATGTCCCTCTCCTCTTTGCCGATGGGACTATAAAGTCATACAAATAGGATCCACTGATAACCACCAAGGACGAGCCGGAGCTTCGAATTAGAAAGAAAATAAAATGGAGTGTTACAATACCGACCACAAAGGTGACATAAGATTGCACTTCTTAATCATCATTAATCAAGAAGCCACACCCAAAAAAATGAAGTGTAGAAGGAAAGGTTGAGAAAAGGAAAGTTATAAAATAAAAAGTCAGAAAAAAAAGATATATTTAAAACTTGGCTATGATAATAGCAAATATCAGCACTCTGATATATTTAAAAGAGGATCTTTAAGTTGTAGCTTTATTGTCAAATAGCTTAACCATGTGTTCATATCATATATTGATATGAAAAGCTGGAGAATCTAGTAGCAGAGCAAAGATAGAACCCCTCCTATAAGAGGCTACTTAACTATGGATAGTGCAAAGTGAAGCTACTAGTTAGTTGTCAAACATTTCCCTAAAAGATCTTTCTAAATTTGCGCCAGAAAAATGTTCACAAAATAAAAGGTCACAAATAGTTCCAATTTTTCAGTAAGGGATTAGTGAAATG
The DNA here is from genome assembly GCA_025769935.1 of Phoenix roebelenii. Lineage (NCBI taxonomy): Eukaryota > Viridiplantae > Streptophyta > Magnoliopsida > Arecales > Arecaceae > Phoenix > Phoenix roebelenii. Next base: position 6,749,537 of record JAOXJJ010000819.1, read on the forward strand.
GTACAATAATTATATGGAGGCTTCTCTTAACAAAATATATGGCGCATTGAAGCTCTTGCCACTAAAGTCTGCTACTCAATCACCACAGCCTGCTGGAATTATGTCTTAAAGGTCATGCCACTTTGTTAGGGTGGCAAACTTGCATTGTCCACTAGAAAAATGATCGTATATTGTGCAACTTGGACACTTTGCAAAACTTTTGCTGCCCGTATCGTTTTTGTCTGGCAAAATGCAGAAAATAGGCAATCCTGAGCCAAATCTTTATTTTGAGAAGACAAGAGTTTATAAAACTAGCTTCATATCTCAATTAACCTCCACTTGCGAGCCTATACACAAGCTTCTAAAGAAAAATGACGCAGGAAAATGGGATGAAGCCCGCCAGAAAGCTTTCCCTATGAAAAACGAGTTCTAAAGTGGGTTAAAGTTTATCCGATTATCTCCGACTTTAAGTCCAACTTTTATCGGAATCCACCATATGCCTGTCTCAAGGTTAGTTTATCTCGTCCTTTAAGGGAGCCTTGTCCAGTTGTCTCCAAAAGAACATTTTTATGGACAAAGGAATCAAGGATGCTACTATAAAACTAGCTAAGTTTGGATTCTGGACCAGGCCTAATTCAATGGTCAACCTCGAAAAAACTCTACCATCTGATTAATTCATAAATTTATTTTGTGCAAGCCTCTCCTTTAACAATTCAAATGGGCTAAACTGATGGGCCAGCTCACCACCAGGCACCGGGGGTGGTAATCCTTAGCCATTTAACCCATTTAACTTATTTCAATCTATTATTGGTCGTGTTGGAGTATCCATCTAATAAAATACTCAAATTTGAATCTAAATTTTTGGCCAATTTAATAAACATGTTTGAGTTTGAATTTATAGATTTTTGATTTATCATGTATCTAACCCGGCCCATTTCTTATTCAATTTTCACCTCTACCACTAAGGATGTAAATGAGTTAGATTGCCCCGTGATTCGACCAGACCCGTGGGGATCCGGATCGGATCCTAAAATTGGACCCATTTTATTTTCTGGATCGGATTATCGAAATCAAACCTGACCCGAGCTGACCTTACTTATTTGATATTTGGATAATTTTGTGTTTTCAGTTCTGCGAACCACCCCAACCCGACCCATTTGAAATTTTATTTGGGCCCGCAGGCCACAAGGGTACAAACAAGTTTTGAAGCTATAGATGGGTTGACCCGAACCAAATTCAACCCAGACCTGAATTTTTGAGTTAGATCTGGGTTATACAGGGACTCGACCTGATCTGAATGGCCCGTTGGGTCAAAAATTGTAGTAGTGCATCCGACCCAACCCAATCCTCTATTGAGTTGGGCCTGGGACCAAAATTAGGACGCAAACAAAAAATCGAATTAGGTCGGGGTCACTCATGACCATTTGCACCGTATCTACAAAAAAAAAAAAAAAAAAGGAAAGATTAATCTATTACCACAGAATAAAAAGGGAACAAAGTGAAGGTTTCCCACCACTTCATAAACTGTACCCAAGTACTCCAACGGCAGCACAGGCTTTTCTCCTGAAAACTCGCAGCGGAGGAGGAAGAGAATAAAAAGCTGTCCCTTTGAAGGAGTCCGAAGACAACCAATACTTTCCCTCCCCACCAACAATTCCCCTCCCAAAATTAGACACAATTCAACATTCTTCCACCGCTCCTTGAGGTCTTCAGAGCCTATATAAGAGGCTCTGGCCAGGGCCCATGATCGAACATACTTCCCGCATTCCAACCCCATCGACCCGCATTCCCTGCTCCCTCAACTCCAGGCTCGATGGGCGGCTGCGCGAGCAACCCGAAGGCTCAGGATGGCCCCAACCCTGAGGCCTCTCCAGCAGAGAACCCAGCTGCCCCCGAGCAGACCGTGAGATCGGTCGACGGCGATGCTCCTGCCGAGGTAAGAGTTCGTGAGGCCTGGAACCAAGATCCGGTCTTTCTTCCTTTGCTCCTGCCGGAGCCTAATGCCGCTTCGAGTTTGCAGGCCGAGGCCGGGAATGTCGAGGAGAGCAAGGAGGAACCGTTGGTTGATCTCTCCGAGCCCAAACCAGAGGAATCCGCTGCTGCTGCAGGCGAGGAGCTGGCTCCCGAGATCAGCGAGCTGAAGGCGGAGGCGCCTGTTGAGTCTGCAGAACCGAAGGAAGAGGAAGAGGCTGCCGACGACGACGAGGTCGCCAAGAAGGCTGAAGAGGCCGTTGCCGAAAAGACTGAGGAGGAGGAAGCCGCGGAGCACCCGTTGGAGAGCTCACATTGAAGGGAAGAACTGTGATATGTATTCAGGAATTATTCAATAATGTTGTGATTTGAGAAAAGAGGAATGAGAACCTGAATCGTATTATCTTTTCATCATTGAATTCTATTTGTGGGGTATGTTCGATATGTTGAGTTGATTTAATCTTATATATAAGATTTAATCTATAGTAGTCTTATTTAAATGGTTATCTTTGGCAACTTCGTAATTTGATCGCCGGCAATGCAAATTGTAGGATTTTCCAGCACAAGCGCTCAAGATAGCATCACCTTTTTTAATTATTTTTTTCTAGACCGAATAAATCATACAATTCTAGTATAGACATATTCAAAAAAATCAAAAGACAGCAAAACACGGAGCGCTTTGGTCAACTCTCTTTCTCTAATCCATAAGACACTCTCAGAATGCATACGAGGCCATCCAGTCTGCCGCTCGATTGGCCTCTCTAAAAACGTGCTTGACTTGGAATGTCATACCGCCACTAACCATGACTCAGATGTTTCGAAGCAAAGGGTGGCACCCACCCATGCTGCTAGTGCCTCCTTAGATCCAACCGATCACCGTAGCCAAATCATCCTCCAATATATCAATACTCGCCGAGCATAAGATAGCATCGCCTTCATCTAGCACTTTTATAAGAGCCCAATGCATCCATTGCAGGCAATTCTGTGCATCAAACTCTCTTCATTTGAAAAACTATAGCAAAGAATCCTATACATACCTATCAGAGTAGGATACGGTGCAATCTTAGCTGTTGTTGGGTTCTTCCTCATCATGACACCAAATATTTCTTTGCCATTTGATATTGGGCTCGCAAATCTATGAGATCTTAAATACAGGTGTGGATTTTCTTTGGACGTGGTAAATCCAAATCAATTAACTGAGGCTAATGAATGCCGAAATCATGATGCATATGTGCAGGTAATGTCGGAACGACAGAAGCCTTGGATTTCAGGGATTTGGATCCTCAGTTCTTCTTTGTATCCAGGATCATTAAGTTTAGAGTAACAGCAAACAACAATTACGCCCTACACTGAAAATCTTTGTTGTAGGTTTGGTATTTTGTGAATGTAATATCATTGCTTGTGCAACTATAAGTTGCGTGGCCAGCATTTTGGTCATCCATGTCCTCTGCAACTTTGAGAGCTGCATTAACCAATGGAAATTGACAAGTAATCCAGTAACTACATGGTCTTGATATGAAGATAACTTGCTAATTTATGACTTTGAAAAAATTAATGTGGATATATTCAGATTAGGAAATCTTTCAGCAATCATACATCTCAGATGCATAAGAAAGAGCTTAGGTAAAATGCTGCTGCAATCCGCAAAATAAAAGAACAAAAGTAATTATTCTGACAAGAGGCAAGGAAGGAAGGAAAGAACCGAGCAAGAGGCTCGTGAAAGAAGGATTCAGTTCATCTAAATGTTAAGTTTAGACATACATCATAAGATTCTTTTGCCTTCATTTTATTGTCCTTTCAGAATGGTGTATAGGGCATTTGTTCAACAATACCAAAACAACATGAAGATAGATAACTTTCCCGATAGGATTGAGAAAACTAGTTTTAGCAGGACCAGAAAATTATGAAGATTTTGCAATTATTAGAAAAAAAATATATAAAAAAGACAGCCATTGCCTGCAAGAAGTTTAGCTCATAAAAAGGTAGCCTGCAAATGAGTAATCATCCATCATAGGAAAACAGAGTACATTACAAGAGACAAATTTGTAGTACAGGATTCGGATGACTCAGATATTACAAAGGAAACAAGAAAAGCAAGGACCAGAAGAAATAAGCAGATAATTGGAAGACTGATGATCTCAATCCTCAGATATCCTTCTCCTTAGAACCTTTGATAGAAGTCTTAAACCACGGGATCCACACAGATGTTGTTTTCTGATACTGTCTATAAGCTTCAATCCTATATTCTTTCTTCAACATCCGCTGCTCGACCAGCACCGTAACATATGCCAAGCACAAGCTATTTACAAGCGGCCCAATAAACATCCATCCCCATCCCAAGTTCCAGGCAAAGAGAAACAGACCCCACCACCACAGCTGTTCTCCGAAGTAGTTCGGGTGGCGAGAATACCGCCACAGACCTTTGTCAAGGTTAGGCACCAAGGGTTCACCAAGCTCCTTCAAGGTTTCATTTCTGCTTACAAAATCATAGAGCTGCGTGTCTGCAAAGTAGGCAATAACTATTCCAGTGAAGCAGGCAATTGTAGCAACAGAGTCCCACATGTTCCAAGGTTTATCACTCGAGTGGATAGCATACATTGGTAGGCATATGCCCATCAAAAAGACCTGCAAACAATGTATGCTCATAAGAACTTAAACCAGATGTGTTTAAAATCATCTTAAAATCAATTTGAATTAGGTAAACGCCTTAGATCCGATAGGTGCACTTAAAATTCAAAGGACTAAAAGTGATTGCAGGTTTTTTCTTTTTTCCAAAAAAAGTTCATCTTTCCTTGATGCCTGATTTTTTTTCCTCTTGATGCTTGTTAGGAAGCATAGAAAGCTTATATTTTTCATAGAATCTGAATATGCAAAACATTTAAAATGTAAAATGAAATTTTGAAGATTAAATTGAGATATTTCCCTATCTAGAAACAATGGCATCAAGTTAGTGTTTCAGTTTAGTTCCGACTAAACTTTCGAAACGTAATGTTGCAATAAACTGAAAATTATGAATTCAGGAAAATGATACCTAAAGTACAAGCATCATACTAAAAAAAAAGGATAACCTTCAACATTTATGAAATGTGTTCCATACTATAAATTCAAGATACATTTCCACTGTGCAAAACTGTTTGCAGGCAGGAATATCAAACCTGACACCACTTGGGCCCATCTTAATTTACAATAAGAAAAACAGTGAAAGCAAAGTTATCATGATCTGTTTATTTAAAATTTAACAACGTCTCTTTGGATTTTTTTTTAACAAAGTTTATTCTATCTACAGTGTCTCCTAAGATAGAGTAAATCAGATATTTTTTTTCCTTTGGCACTTTCTATTAAAAATTTTGAAATTTTGGACAGGATGGGTGTCTTCCAGTTCCATCAATGTAGTCTCAGTATATGCTAAATATTGGAACACATTAACATTCGTTTTTTATTAGCTTACTACTTGATTTATACAGATACAAATTCTTGCTCAAGGCATAGTGGAATAGAAAACTTTGAAATGGTGTAAGATACAACAAAACAACAAAATATCAATTCCATGATGAGAGGACTTAAGTTGCGGTTTTGGATGTCTTTAAAGACAACATAGGTGGAAGCATTCAAGAACAATCTCCAAATACTTCTTATATAGAGAGTGGTAAAACAGCATTTATATTGACAACTGCAAATAGCCTTTATAGTGCTTGTAGGTACAATTTTGGCTGAGCTAATTCACGACTTTGGAATTTTTTTCGTATGGTGACTCGTCCCAGCTAACTTGCTTAAAATCCAAACTTCTACTTTTCAGTCAAACTAGTTACACACACCTTCAACAATCTTAAAAATCCTAAATGAGCTTTTTTTCAAACAACTTCGGAGCATCTTAAGAAAGAAGTTCCAACATATTTGCAAAAGCCAGAACACAGATCACAAACTTTGGCAGTTGTCACTGCACATAAGAGCTAGATCCTCCTACCAAAGATGCATCACCAGATTCAATTCCAGATCAAAACTAATCGCTCAAAACCCAAACATTTAAAGAGAGAAAAAAAAAAGCATCGAGAAAAGGTGGATGTACTGATCACCTGTTGGGAGAGGTAGACGGCAAAGAAGGAGACCCACCACCAGTGCCTCCCATACTCTCTCCTCATCTCATTAAACCTCCAGTCCTCCCTCGCCCCCCACTCCCACTTCTCCCTCCGGAAGTAGTTGTGCGTCAGCCGGGCGCTCCACACCCAAGTCAGCAGCACCGCCACCGCCGATCTCACGGCGTCGGCCACCGCCAGTGGGTGGCTGGCGTAGTAGTGGACCAGAAGCACCGGGATTATCGTCCAGTAGAGATCAATCATCTGCACCCAATTCCACATTACTTAATAGAAGAAAAGAGGCAAAAAAAGGAGCCAACTTTCGGGGAGAAAAGAGCAGGAAAAGAGTGGAGAGGGGAAGCCACCCAGTTGTTGGACTGGAGGAGGCCGGTGAGCCAGAAAAGGAGGTCGACGTTGGCGAAGAAGAGGAGGTTGGCGAGGAGGAGAGGGTTGTGGTAGCACCAATCCCAGATGTCGAAGGTGGCCGTGGCTGGAGGAGGAGAGGAGGGATCGTGGTGGCGGAGGAAAGAGAGGTAAAAGAGGAGGGAAGGGAGGGGCGCGAGGAAGGCAATGACGGCGTTCTTGAGGTTCCCCATGGCTCGTAGCACCGTGAGGGAGAAAAAAAGGTTTGGTTTGGATGCAGTGCTTGGAAGCCTCGCGAAGGGCAGTATTTATTGTGTGAAGGAAGCAGGGGAGGTGGAGATGGAGTGATGCAAAATTATAATAAAAAACAAGACATGCTTTAGGAGAGAGATTTTTTTCTCAGTATTTTTTAAAAAAAAACTAATTTCTGAATATAGGCTATTTGAAAAAAAAATAATATTAACATATTTAATTGATCAAAAAATTTATATATTATAGTAGCTTATATTTAATTAATCATTTATTTTTTAAAAAAATATATTAAATATCTGCTTTGTTTTTAATAAAAAATATTTTATTACGTTCTATTTAAAAGATTAAAGATATTTTAAAAAATATTTTAATTTTTAGCTTTCAGAATTATTTTTTTATATATTCTATATAAAATTTGGAATCTTATTTTTATTAAAAAAACTACTTCTTTACCTCTTTTTACTTAAAAACTCCAACTAAATATAACATATTTTGTTTTTTTTTTATTGACTATTTTTTTTCCCTTCTTACCATGAGAGGTAGCCAAACCACAACCCATAACCCAGATTTTGAAAAAAAAAAAGCAATTTTTTTATAGAATTATGAATTCTAAAAATCAAGTATCGACAGGTCTAGTCATTTTGTCTCTACTTCTTATAGGGCAAGATTTGTTGAATTTGATCAGCAGAATAAAAAATTTCAAGTCTTTTATTGATCAGGCGACACCCGAATTTGAACCGGGGATAAAGGATTTGCAGTTCCCCACCTTACCACTTGGCCATGCCACCAAATTCGATCCAAAAAAATGGATAATATTTTTATCCATCCATATTCTATTACTATTTTTTTTCGTGTATATCTCACAGGTGGATTGAAAAAACCCCGCGAATTAACTTGGGGTTTCTATATTATAAAATTAAAAGCCTATTTCACATAATAGGATTTACATATACAACATATATCACTGTCAAGAGGGGATTATCTTAGTATTCAGATATTTAGATTCAAAATAAGAAGAAGATCAATTCAATTATAAACTTGCAAAACAAAAATTGGGTTGCGCCATAGAGTATAAAATAATGATGTATTTGGTGAATCAAATACATAGTCTAATAACGAACTGAACCATTTTAACATAACATTTTATCCGTATGGGTTGCCCGGGACTTGAACCCGGAACTAGACGGATGGAGTATATAACTTTTCTTTATTAGAATAGAGGAAAAAGATTCCTACTCAAACCATGCTTGCATTTTTCATTGCAAGAAATCGGGCATAAAATTTTCCTTCGTTGAAGAGCAGGATATCCATTCTTTGTAACCATAACTGGATATCAGTTTAGTTTTTTTGAAAAAGATAACTACTGAGTATGTTAGAAATGAGGTATAGGGAAATCACATGCTTCACACGCAAATGTCCAAACAATAGGTGTATTTATATAGAGAGAGAGATTCAAGTTTGCCCAAGCTTGATACACTGATGCTTTGTTAACTTAGCAGGCCATCTAAAGAAATGTATGATATGAACTGACTATTAGATTTTTTTGATTTGGATTCATGATCTGACTCAGAAACTATGTTTTCCAACATGTAAACTTGGTTGACTTGTCAGGTGAATCGCTGATCCATTTTGGTCAAGTATTCAGAGTCGCCTTTTGAGGAACATTCACATTATGTGTGTTTGTTCTATATTTTTTGATGTTTCTTTGCATACATTTTTGCATGAATATTTTTGTGTTGCTAAAAGAAAATAATTTAGCTATTTATATTCTCTATAGCTTTTAAATTAATATTGTTTTGATGACTCAATAAGTTGATGCAGTGATTAATGCAACCTTAAAATAGAAATCTGAGTGATGTTAATTGGTAGCCCTCCTCTAACATGCGGTCTAGGTATGAATTATATCAAATTATTTAAGATTTTTGAATTAGTGCTGTTAAGGCTCATTAGAGCTGTTTATGATGCAATATGTATGCATGGAGGCTCAGAAAACTTTTCTCAGATCATTATGTTTGTCATAGGACCTAAGTAGGTTAGGATGATGCTCATTAATCAATCTAATCATTTGAAGCAGAGTAGCTATATACTTCGTAATTTCTAGCAGCTATTCTGTGTTGGATAATTAGATCATAGATCAAACAAGTATGAGCATTGCACAATGAACATTAGACTAACCTACTTTTCTTGCTTTTCAATATTCGCCCATGTATTATTATGCACAAAATGCTTAAGAAACAAAAAAGATTCAGACTTGGCCCCAAAAGTATGCTTCATCAAATGAAAGGGAAAAATCATATAATCAAAGTCCACCTATAACATCTCTCAACAGCTTTTTTTTTTTTTTTTTGTAGCAACTTTGAGACAATTGGTTTCTCATCCATCATTACTTGATTCTTTTTTAGTGATCTTCATGCCTTATGCCGTAACCCTAATATAAACTTTAGCGAAGAAGTTTATGTTGGCAACTATTTCACTCTCATTCTCAAATATGTGACAATGATTAAGGATGAAGTAGTGATGGAGATTCCTAATATAAAATTATTTATGCATTATCATAGGTAATGATACCCCATTTAACAGCAATCATGTATGTGCTCAATGATGGCTGCCACCCTCTCCTCTCTTATGTTTAATGGATGAAAGCTAGAGCAATAGGGGTTAGATGTTACCTATATTTCTTGTAGTCCGGATGATTCAATATGATTAAAAAAGGGTCTCGCCGCTAGACCACTTCCAATCTTTATTCATATATTATATGCAAGCAAATCATTTTAGTAAAAAATTAGCCCATTTAGGTGAGGTTCCACAAGATCAACTTTGAGTTCATCCTAGGTTCCTCTTCTGGCTCCATTGTGGGTTTCATAGTTTTATTCCCCTTTTTCATGAAAACCCTTTCCAAATTTAAGGTAATGGCTTGATATCTTGTCAGTGAAATCTTTGTTTCACCTAACAAATTTGAACTATGAAGTCTACACTCTATCGGGCCTTTACATGACATGTAAGAATTTTCATAGTATATGGGTTATGATGGGGAGATACTCAAACCACACGGTTTCAAGGGTGGTAGCATTTTTTTTGGGGGGGTTAAAAACGGCATTTATATTGTTTTCACATGAGTACAACCTGTCAAATCAAAAGAAAGAAAATGATACAAAAATTGGGGTATATCTCCGATCCTGATCCAAACCACTCTATCCAAATGCCGAGCCACAAAGAAGGCGACCCAGTCTACCGCATTGTTCGCCTCCTGATAAACGTGTGCTATCTGGAAGAAACCTGTTTTCCAAGCCAGACCGCGGATCTTGCGAAGCAACGGATGCCCGTCTCCATCCGGATCCACACTCCGTATCCAGTCAACTACCGCGGTGGAGACCTCCTCTAGAAATATCTTGTCGGCTCCAATATAGATAATAGAAGTACCATCGAAACTAAAATATCACTGCAAAATCAATATCCATGTCTAAATTATTATAGTAAAACAAATTATTACCTAGACCATCTACTTTCTTCTCCTTCCTCATCCAATCAACTCCTCCCTCATTTAATCATCTCCTTCCTTCTCCTCCCTCACCCTTAAATTGAGCTCCCTGTCTACTCCCTCGCAGATTGTTTCTTGTACACCGATCTTCCTTCACTGCGTCCGTTTCTCATCCTCCCATCTAAATCCTAATCCGTTCTTCTCTTTTGCTCTAAATGAATTCTTGGGAGGCTCTCTTGGTATTTCAGGTTGTAAATTTTTTGTTGTGAATTTTTGTTGTATTCAATAGAAATTCCATTTACTAATGAATTTCATTTACAAAAAGAGAGATGCTGATGGTGTAAATAGTATGCTTGTAAAATCAAAAGGTAGATATTATAGCTTCATTCATTGAACTAATCAAAAGTACACAGGAAACAACCGAGCAATCTTGAACATGGACTTGCCTAATGCTTGTCAAGTTTTGGATGGGCTCCCTCCCTTCTCTCCCTCCTTATGATCCTTGGCAAACAATCATCACTTTTACTTGAGATTAAGATCCAGGCAAACAAGATTAGCATCAAGAGTGGGATTGACATTTAGATTTTAATATCATGTTATGATTGAGACCAATGTGCTGTTTTAGATCAAGATTGGACTAGTATAGACACCGGAATGAGATTCAGACTTGATTGGGATCATCACTAGTGGACAGATTATTCAAATTTAGTATACTTTATATAGAGGTCGTATTCGAGAACAAAACAGACTTGGTCCTAAGACCATGGTGGAGTTATGGGGCAAATTGAACAAATTATGACCGCGATTAATCTCGTATTTTCCCATTCTCAAGGCTGAGGTGATTGTTCATCCAGAAAAGATCAAAAGCCATGGTCCAGATTGAAGTACATATTTATTTTACTAGAATGGAATAGATACTTGACTAAGATTGAAATTAGGCTTTTAAAAGCTCACAAAAGGATGGAATATTAAAATTAATTGTAGCTGAAACAAAGATCAAATTGAAGACTAAAATGAGTTTGATACATACCCCATGGTGTATAAATTTAAAAACATTGTCCGATCATGATTATAATCAAACACTCGGTTGGTTGTGCAAGTGATTATGAAATAATTATGTGCTTTGACAAAGTTTGAGTGACGACATAATTTCGCCATAATTAAGACAGCAAGTTCTAGAGCCTTTACATAACACTGTACCATGCAAATCAAAACTATACATTCGATCAACTTTCAAATTACACTCCAAACATCTAGATTTAAGGTAATCACATGGTAAAGATTCTAATAATTATAAAGTATTAATATTCGATGATGATGGGATGAAAATGAACTATAAGTTTATTTTTAATATTTCATGAATTAGTTTTCACAAAAATCAACATGGTAGAATTAGGAAAGCATTCATCATCTATACCATTGCCCATTGAAAAAATGCAAAGAAGTTGGCCATAATTTAATAAGGTACATTTTTGTCAAACAGGCATCTAAATGAGTAGATTGTAATCCACAATTCTTTCACCTAGCAGCAATGTTTGAATATTCAGTATCTACTGGCACAATGGCCTTGACTATAAGACAACTCTATAAAGCATTTCAAAGATCTCAACTTATTGCAAGAATGATAGGTTGGCTATCGGATAAAATTAATTAATGATAGATTTGCTTTCTACTAAACTATCTGATGTTTCTAAAAAATCTAGCAAACACATAAAATTGTTTTCAAATGATATTAAATTATTTAGTGTTTTCCTGCCAAATTTATGATATGCCTTGCAAAATATTGTCAAAACACCGATCACATCAAACCATCTGTATTATAAAGATTTTGGAGGTTTGATCTGCTTATGGAGACGAAACCTCGTAGTGCGAAGTTTTTCTAACCTCATAATGTGGAGGAAACCTTCAAAATTTATGTGCAGCAGAATAAAATTTTCATCATGCATATGTCATATCATAAATTAGTAATTGCGTCCAATCTCCAAAAAGTTTCAATCGTTTCGAACTTTCTATTTTTGGAATTAAATAATTACAGAAGCCATGATGTACCAAGAAAGCCAATAACATGATAGCAAATCTCTAATCTCTTTTACAATTAGATGCCAGTTAGCAGTGTTGCAAGGTAAATCACAGTGAGACAAAAGCTAGCTATAAACTCAATTAGCCATGATAATGTCAATGACGGCTAAAGATTTACAGATGCTTTCGTAATATGGATACAGAAATGGGATCTACTAGGTCCAAACAAGATGAAAAGTCCAAAACTTCATAGTTCAGAGTATAGCTAATCTCTGGCAAGGCTCCGAGCCAAAACTTTATTCATTTTTAATTGAGCTTCAGGCCATACCTATTTAAAATTTAACTTTTTCTGTACGTAGGTAGCAAAATATTTTAATAAAAGTCTTGGGATCCATACAAATTAAAACTTGGGAAGTAAAAACACTTTACAGCAGCATGTATTATGCTAAAATTGAAGCTAAAAGTTCGACTGACATCCATAGGCCAACGAGTACAGCTTTGCCACGATTTCTTTTTCATGTGAAACATTTACCACAATTTTCGACAACTAAATGAATACAGTGACAAGAGCACCACCCACTGTGCGATGGATGCAAGAACAGAAGCAAAGAGACAACAGCTTTCATCCAGTCTTTCCTGATTTCTCCGCTTGTTCATCATAACCATCAACTACAGATGCAGGCAGAGCTGATGGGTTCGGCATCTTGCTCTCTCGATCCTCGGCGGCGGCGTCCTCATCCTTCACGGCCAACAACACCAACGCCACCAGCAAGGGATAGCTTACGGTAGTCAGGGACCAGTTTACGACCAACTGGGACAGCAGAGGCGTCTTTCTGTTATCGATTTGCCAAGCAACAGCGGCGCCGGCACTCTGCACTCCCTTGTAGAATCCACTATATCTGTCACAATTCAATAGCCACGGATGATCCGTAAGCTCCTCAGATGATTCCATCACTACAGAAAAAAGAGGTTTTCGGCTGTGATCTGCCGACGCTATAAAGAAGCATCGCTAATTTAGTCACCGCGTTCAAAAGCATCAGTTATGAAAAGAGAGCTACGATGATAACACTTATAAGCATCGTCGGAAGTCTAAACTAACACGGCGTCGTCGGAAGCCTGGGCTAAGATAACTGCAAGCATCGTCAAAAGTGGGGAGGGCAAACTCCGACGACTAAGCATCATTGAAAGCCTAAGCTAAGATGCTTATATGCATGATTTTACTGTTAATAATCACACCCGTTCTATCTCAAAAGACGAAGAGAAGATATCATTGGAAGAAAAAGGCTAGCAAGTCAGAAAAGAAAACTAGCTGGTGCATGGAATAGAGAAGATACCTGCTGAGTGTCTCGGAATCATCAGCCAAGGCTCCAATGACCCAGTAGCACAAGCTCTGGAACATGGCATCCAGAAGCCCATAACTGAAGTAGAGAACAAACGGCCCGGCGAACCTCCCACCGGAGTCCCTGAAATCCAACGGATCCTCCCACTTTCCATTAGTATACCTCAGCTGGTTCGCCAGCCCGCCGGCCCAAATCCCCGTCCCGAGCACCGCGACGGCCCCGATCCCCGCTAGCCCCCTCGTCCTCCGGCTCTTGAAGCTGAAGTCCAGGAAGTAGCCGATCCCGAAGGAGCCGAGCATCTGCGCGCCCCAGTAGAACACATTGTTCAGCCCTTTGGTCCTCAGAGTGAAGATGACTCCATTGACGTTGTTGAATTGGTACGTGTAGAAGAAGTTGCTGGCCCAGGCGGCGGGGACGATGAGGAGCATCTTCCAGTTGGCGAAGAGCTTGAGGATCTCCACCGCCTCGGTGCGGACGTCGGAGTAGGTCGTGGCGGTGGCGCGGGTGCCGTCGTCGCGGACGACCTGCGCCGGGGGGAGGATGGCGAGGGAGAGGGCGGCGCCGGCGGCCATGAAGCACATGAAGGCGATGTAGGTGCCGTCGTTGACGGAGGCGGCCTCTTTGCGGTGGTAATTGAGGATGAAGGGGATGAGGCCACCGATGACGCCGCCGAGGTTGAAGATGGCCCAGAAGAGGGAGATGTAGGATCCCTTGCGGCGGGGAGGGGGGTAGGAGGTCATGATGGCGCCCTGGCCGGCCCAGAGAAGGCCGGCGCCGACGCCGAGGAGGGCGCCGGCGAAGACGACGAAGGGCTGGCGGTGGGAGTGGTTGTAAGAGAGGAAGGAGCCGGCGTAGAGGACGTAGGTGGAGCAGCCGGCGAGCAGAGTGAGTCGGGGGCCGAGGAGGTTGTAGATGCCGCCGCCGAGGACGCCGAAGACGGAGAATGTGGTGTAAAGCGCGGTGTTGGCGTTGTTGGCGGCCTCGTGGTGGATCTGGCCGCCGCCGCCCATGCCGGAGAGGGCGTTGAACATCCCCGGGCAGCAGAAGCACACCAGCCCGATTAGGCAGACCTGGACCAGAGGGGAGTTGTATCGATATGGGGACATGGGAAGGGATGTTCCTTCCTCCTCCTTTCGCTGCTCTTCTTCTTCTGATCCCAATCCCATGTTTAGTTCGGTAGTGATCTTGGATTGGAATCGAGGAGGAGGAGTTCGGTAGGATGGAGAACTAGGAATGGGATTCCAACGGGATTCCGGCGATGGGAACTACGAGCAGGAATCCGGAGAAGCGGCGCGTTTGTATGACGACGAGGGTAAAGGAAGGATGAATGGGCTCAGGGAAGGAGAGGGGGTCTATCTTTCGTTAAAAAAAGAAGGATTCACCATCCTCCGACCGAATCCACCGTTGGATCGCGCAATATAAGCTTTGAGAGCTCTGCAGGCGGATGATTGAAGGTTTTTTGATTGCTTTGAGAGTCGTGCAGGAAAACGTTTTTCCCCTGGCAGGAGGACTTACAACCGCACAATTGCGAAGCGATCGCCGTGTGGGGATAAAATACAATTAACACACTGCCAAAATGGAAAGAAACAGCTGCACCCCAAATCTGTAAATATTAAAATTTAAAGTATAAGAAAGATAGTATATTTCAGTGGCAAACTTATAAATAAAATCAGGAAAAAAAAAAAGACTTTCCTTCTTAGAAATTTACCAAACTTATAAATAAAATCAGGAAAAATAGTATTCTCATTAAAAAAAAAACCCTCTCACTCTCTCTTCCTCGCTCCTTCCATTTGAACCGTCCCATCTTTATCCTTTAAAATACCTGCCACAGCTTGATTGCCTGGAAAAGACTCCGGAAATCCAATATTTTTAGAAAAAATAAATTAAGAATTTTCCGACTAGAGCTTTAATCAGTCCGCGCCATACCTTGACACCAAGTTATTTTATTATATATTTTTATATTCCAAAATTGATGAATGATTCGAGCCCAATGGCGAAGCAATTTTGCAGCTTTGATTCAGAAAGGGCTGGTCATTGATCTGCTGCACAAACAATATAACCAGGCGAATAGTCCTTTGGGCACGTGTACAGAAGCGGATCGGTGGTGTTTAATTTTGTAGGTGTTGGATACTGAATTGATGGCTTTGGTGTTGGGTACAGTGATTGATCCGGCTGATCCAGTGGTCCACAAATGATAGGGCCGTGGAGATTGTTGGCTCCAGCGCCCTCTGCCTCTGACTTCCAAGCCCGAACGGCCCAGTGGAGCTTTTCGTCGTTTGTTTCTTTCTTTATATATATATATATATATTTGACTGCTTCCGAATAGATACAACCAGCAGCATCACGACTACTGAGCCGCTAAGGCAAGTAGGCAACTAATGAAGAGCCATATATCACAGTACCACTGTACTCCACCAATGCCATCCCATAGCAGTTGCACCGTCACAACTAATTTGCTTCAGAAAAAAAAAACACTGAAATATTATTTTTAGAAAGATAATTTTTAAAAATATAATAAAAAAATATTTTTTTAAAAAAAAAATAATTTTTAAAAATATGATGCTGAAAAGATAGGTTAATAATAAAAAAATTGCACATTTTAAAGTAACTTATTTTTGGTTGTGCATCTACTTTTCAAAAAAAAAAAATTGTATGAAATTTTTATTTTATCTTTCTATCAAAGAAAAGACCTTTCTCATGAATTTTGATAGCTTACATATTTTTGGAAAAAGAAAAAAAAGTAGCCCCAAGTGCCATAAAAGTAGCTTTTCTATATTTTTTATATTTTTTTTAGAAACCTTATTCCTATAAAAATATTACTTTTTCATATTTCTTTTTGAAAACTCCAGTGACCACACATTCACCCCCTTAGCCGGAACCAAACAAGTTTTTATCAGGATTCGGTTATTGACCCATAAAAGTATAATTGCAATTTTGTTTAGATACACACACACACACTTTCTATTTAATAATCTTAACACATATTTTGGAGCAAATATATTGTGGAAAAGGATTGAAGATTTTTATTATTTTTTTTAGTTTTGGCAATCATACCAACATCTTTGTACCAAAAAAAAATTAGGACCACAGTATTGTAATACTACCAGGCTTTATAGAAGAAGCTTATCTTGGAGAATCCTATACTGCATAGATATAGGGACATATCTTTGAATTTTTTGGTAGCGTGTCATTCACAACAAGAGTGGATGGTAAAGTTACCCAAACGTGGCAACACACTGATTCTTGGCATAGGATTAGCTATTTACTGATTGGGAGCATTAATATCCATTTCCCATTGACCTAATCAATGCAATTTTCCTTTCCACACGTCGTTTTTAAATCGACCTCAAAAAAGGCATTTTCCTTAGGGATTCCCCTGTTGGGGGAAAAACGAGTCGTCCCGAAATACATGGGCGCTGACCATCACGTGCCTGAAGGCGCCCGACCTGGAGGCGTCCGACTTTAAGACATACAGCCGGGGCCCGATGTCCGACCAGGCGCTTGACTCCGAGACGCCCCATCTGAGCACTCGACCTCGGCATCCTCAACTTCGAAAGCCCAACCTCACCATCCACCTGCTGCGATCACATCCTTGTGCAGCTCGACCAGCGGCCATGCCCTGCTACCGCCGTCAACAATTAATGCGCATGGCCTCTGCTGATCTCCGGCTCACTCAACAATTAATGCGCATGGCCTCTGCTGATCTCCGGCTCACTCAACAATTAATACCATATACGGACCTCAAGCTCTCCACGGCAGATAGTTGAGCTACTCTGCCACGTCTGATCAGCCATGACAACTCACTGACTCCGGCCTGATCTCCCACGACAATGCATTAATTCATACGATCGTGCTCAATCATGACGGTAACCTGTTCGCCCCGTCGCATCGTAGGTACACCTATACTCCTCTATAAAAGAAAAACCCATCATCCTTAGAAGGGGTTGGACTCTGAAACTCCTGGGACATATTTTCTCTCCTCCGATACATTTGCCCCCTCTGACTTAGGCATCAGATGGCCGGTGCCGGGAACCCCGGCCACCGGCTTCTTGCAGGTCTTCCGGAGGACGCCGCTCGCCGACGAACCGCCACCCGCCACCTCACGCCGGAGCTTTTCCTTCTCAGCCGACGGCCGCCCCCGGGTCCAATTTCCAGCAACACCTCCTAATCTCCTATGGCCTCCACGGCTCATATTGCTTGCATCCATATTTCAAGATACAACATGTTATAAGACCGCATCATCCTTCCGTTCCTCTTGAAACACACTTCTCTTTTTTCTTTTTCCACTCCTTTTACTTTTTGCTAAGGAAAATTCCATAAATAACTCCCTCATTTCTCTTTTATTACAAATGTATAGTTTGCAAAGATAATAAATTTAGGTTCATTTCCAACCAAAATTAAGACGGCAATCCTCAATCATTTAATCCATTGAACTTTGTTTCAACTCGTTGCAGGTCGAGTTAGATTGCCTATTTTTTTAATAAAATGGTTAGTTGTGGATGTGGATTTTCGATCTATTTAATAAACATATCACGTTCGGGTTGATGGATTTTTGATATATCTTGTATCTGATCCGATCCGTATCTAGTCTGACCCAATCTAATTGCCATCTCTAACGAAAGCCGGGCGATCCTTTCATGCTGTTTAGACTTTGTGTTTGGAAAAGAGTGGATGGCCAGCCCGTCTATCTAAATTTGGATGAATAATACTAATTAGGGTTTTTTATATGTATACCCTTCTAAATATCAGATTTTTCGTGAATACCCTTCCAAAATTGATATTTGCATGTATATTCTCATAAAACTCTGTTATTGTACAAATATTCCTAATATAATAGTTGTTCTAACGGTGTTAAAAAAATCGTATTTATATTAATTAAAAATAAAATTAAAATTTGAAATGACATTATTATCCTTACTCTCTTCCACCTCCACCCCCCGTGCCCGGCTTCCCCCCCGGCTTCAACTTTACAGGTACCTTGCTTGCTTGATAGAGTATGGTGTGCCCTGTCAATCTGGTGTAGTTGACTTGACCCACAGCTTCTAGCTCTTGAAGTCAAGTCCCGAGGGCCTTATCTAATTTATCGGACTTAGCTTCTTTTATAACGCTCTTTACCTCCTAAAAAGAGACTTTTTTAGTGAGCCAAGAGCTAGCCTTGGGAGTCAGTATTTTCTTGAAGAAGAAGAAGAAGAAGAAGAAAAAAAAAAAAAAAAAGGCTCGAAGGAGGAGTTGGTCCAATCGAGTACCCAATCCGGTGATCCGTTTTGGCTCTGATGGTCCTCCATTGGCCTTGGATGCTGGTTCTAGGTGTACTACAACTGACATGACTACACCGCCACCATCATCTTCTGGTGAGGGAGTGAGAAAAAAAAAGAGAGGAAATGGTATAGCACTAAAGGGAATATACAAACTGTTGTTGGAATTTGGACCCGAGGGCGACCGTCGGCTGAGGAGGCGGAGCTCCGATGATGAGCCGCGCCGGTTGAGAAGGAGCCCTGGTACAAAGTGTTGAGTGTTGGGCAGCGTCCTCCACACGAAGTCTGTAAGAAGCCGGTGGCCGGGGTTTCCGGCGCCGGCCCTCCGATGCTTAAGTCAGAGATGAAGCAAAATGTATGAATCAGTGGGGAGATCAATTGTTCTGAGGTTTCCGAGCTCAGCCCCCCCCCAATAGGGAGGTTTCCCCTTTATAGGTGGTAACTGATTTCCCTGTGATGTGACGAGGCGAACGGGTTGCCGTATGATTGGGCATGCAGTCAAAATTAATGCACGATCGTGTGAATCAATGATGTTACTGTAGGAGATCAGGCCGAAGCCTTCAAGTCGTTGTGGAGTCATGCCATCATTTGTAGCCGAGCAGATTTACCGTGGAGGGCTTGATATCCGTAGACAACAGGAGCCATACGCTTTAATTGTTAGGTAAGCCAAATGTCTGCAGGAGCCATACGCATTGATTATGGACGGAGACAAGGCGTAGTTTTTCGGTCGGGCTGCGGAAGGATGTGACCACAGCATGCGACTCGAGCGCCTTTGGGTCGGAAGGGCTGCTCGGGCGCCTCCAAGTCGGAGGGGCTGCTCAGGCGCCTTTGGGTCGGAAGGGCTGCTCGGGCGCCTCGAAAGGGCTGCTCGGGAGCCTCCAGGTCAGAGGGGATGCTCGGGCGCCCATGTGAGCGTGGCAACTTATATTTTTCCCCCAACACAAACATATAGGAATTAGGAAGCATATGGGAATGCCATAACAAAGATCAACTTTAGCTTGTGCCAAGGATGACTTTTCCAACACTAGAAGTCCTACACATGCTTGTGAAAAAGAGGAAAATCGCACCCCCCCCCCCGGCGTCCGCCCCCCACGTATCAGGATCGCGATTGCAGGCGTTCGTGATGGCGAGATCACGATCATGCGGGCCATAGCGAGCGAAAGCGGCCCGAGATCGCGATGCAGCTCGCTCACGATCTCCTTCCTCCTTCCTCCATCCTCCATGTTCTGTAACCCAACAGAGGATAAACAAAATTTTTCTAGGTTGTAAATCTATCCTCTTCAAAGACGTGATCCATCTTTCAAATCTTCAAAAACTCACCTATCTGTTGATCATAAAAAAAAAATATTTCAATATCATCTTGCCCTATCTTCTCTTTCGTTGATTTATATTATTTTTTTTCTATTAATTTGAACCAAAAAAAAAAATATTACAAGTGTTAGAAGAACAAAGATGATTGTTGTAGTTGATTTTATTTTATTCCTATTTTTCGCTTTGAACTTATATTGAAATTCTATTTCTTGGTTTCTAACCACATATCATATACTTTATTTGAGAGTAAAAAAGGTGAAATATCACCCATTTTTGATTGATTGTTGAAAAAATATTATAGCTGTATATTAATTAATGTATCTAAATTCTTTCCATCTATTAGGATTTTTTTTTGCGTATATTCCCTTTTAAATATAGAAAATTGTATGAATATCCTTGTAAAGTTACTATTTATTTGTATACCCTTATAAAAATTTCTATTTGCACGCCTACCCATTAAGGGTATTTTAGTCATTTTAATTTGAAATCATTAATTTTTTAACGGCATTAGATGGCATGGGTACATATGCAAAAATAAGAATAAAAAAGGATAGAATAGCAAAACAAGTATTTTACGAGGGTATACATGTAAATATCAATTTTGGAATGATATTTATATAAAATCTGATATTTAGAAGTGTATCTATGCAAAAAAAACCTTACTAATTATGTCCCCCCCTCTTTCTTTCCCCTTGGTGTTACTAAAAATCAACATATTGGGCCTTCAAATTAGTCATATATTAACTCCAAACATTCAAGTGGGCCGGCTGCTCTATATATTAATTAGGTACAACTATGGCTCACACTCTGTAGTTATAGATGCGGCTAATAAAATTAGAAAACAACAAAGCAGACAAAAAATCCGATACTATGTCACGTTCTCTTCAAATGTTTGGAGGGGTTTTTTTTTTCCCCTTTGCTTTTGCACTCGCTTCAATTCTAGGGAAATGGGTGATGGGCTTTACACCAAATTGATAGGAACAAAACACCTCGAAACGTCTAAACATCAGAAAATTGGCTCAAAAGTTGTTGAATCTGGGCCTTCTCCAACTAGTGGAACAACACAACGCAGTTTGCCAGCTTGGGTATATCTGATTTCGTCATCAAAATTTGATATTTCTATTGCGAATAGTAGGTTTCAAGTTAAACTCAGTTTGAGTTGGTTGATCATCATTCTCAATTGCCACAACTATACATAGCAGATTTTTATCCACTAGCAGCAAAATGGTGCAGCCGCTTTCTCCTATAGAGGCTTAGCTATTCCTCGATTAAGCATATGTTTGGTCGGCGACTGAAATTGGAATCGGAATAGATTGGAATGTGAATCAAACATTTCGTTTGTGATTGAAAGTAAAATTAGTTTTGAAATATTTTTAGATAATTTTTTTAAAAATTAATTAAATGAATAATTAAAAAATATAGTTTTTAAGTAAATCCGGCATAATGAGATTTAAATATTGCAAAAAGAGGCGGGATTGATTCTCCAATAGAATGAAAATGGGACTCTTTCCAACTAAATTGGGAGCCACTTATTTCCAAATTCATTCATGGGAGAGCCCAACCCTCCCACACAAAAAAACGCCTAACTTGGGTTAGTAACATCTCTCTCTCTCTCTCTCTCTCTCTCTCTCTCTCTCTTTCTTGCTATCCCTTTGTGTGTCATTGTCATAACTCATAATATACGGTGAACTAAATGTTTCAACTGATAGCGACGCTTTTGCTGTTTAAATTGAATTCGACGGCACGGCTGACCAACCATCCACAATGGCAGCCCATGATATTTTATAGCAGCATGGAAGAGCAAACTCAAGGCATTGAGATTGTGAGGACCTATGCGGACGTGTGTTTAGTTCCATATCGATTATTCGCTGGATATATTTTGGATACTTATACAAGATCAAAAAATCAAAATAATACATTCTTACTAGCTATTTTAGGTGAGATCCTACATTGTTACAAATGATATCAGAGCGGACCCGAACCATTACGTATGTGGACTAGGAAACACTGCAACATGTATCCATTGAGGCTGACCACGAGCCAATCGTAGTGTTTTGTTAGGAGATGGAATAGTATGAAGAATAGACCTGGAGGAATAAAACAGCAGGCAAAACACAAGAATACACCAGATTTTTTAACGTGGTTCACCCCAAGTTTGGGCTACGTCCACGAAGATCCCGCTGATGATTTTCTATTCGTT
>JAOXJJ010000819.1:6771877-6788474 GCA_025769935.1 Phoenix roebelenii
CATGATTTCAATGGCATGGTGACACGTGGCATGCAAGATTAGTAGGATAGAGTTGAATACGGCTCCACTGCTTAACATGTTTGTGATTAGATTTGAATAGATTTGAACTCTTAGCCTGACGAGGACGTCAGAGCTTGAATGGGAGGAATATGTAAGGACCCGTGCGGACGTTTGTTTAGTCTCATATTGATTATTCACTGGATAGATCTTGGGTACTTATACAGGATTAAGAAATCCAAATAATATCTTTCGGCTAGCTATTTTGGGTAAGGTCCTGAGTTGTTACAGGATGCTAGCGATGTCCTCCATAGGGCAACATGAAAGGACAAGAGTGAGCTCAGACATGGCCCACTGGCCCCCTAAATCTCGCAAAGAATGATGCCAAGTGTGAGGTGTAAGCAAAGGTGAAAGGCTAATTTCAGTGGTTGGGAACAGAGTTGCAGCACAAAGAAAGGGAGGAGGAGACTCCCAAGCTTCCCTCCGTATAACTACCATTACCTTCTCAAGTTGATCATAGTGTTGCTTAACCTTCTTTCCCATACTCAACTCCTTGCAAATAAGCAAGAAGAAAGGTTGAAGAAGTATCGATCTCTTTCATGCATGCAAGGTGTAAAACCATGATATCAATGATTAAATGGCAGTTGATTAACTGCAGCCAGAAAAGAAACCACAAAATAGAATTAAACGATATCATCATGCATTCAGACACACCTCTCATGCATTGATGATGACATCGAAATATATGGCATTAAATCCGTCTTAAGGGATTGTAGTATATATGATTGTGCCATCTCCATAAACAAGTGAGATGTGGATTAGCTTAATTTTACTAGCCAAAAAGGAAAGATCAGACTTGCATAGACTAGAAGATACTCTAGCCAATGTTATCCAACTTATAATGCTGAAAGAGGTTGGATCTGATCATTTGTATTGAGATAAAACCCCCCAAAAATTTACCAGTCTACAAGACAAATACCATGTATATGTTACTATTAGATCTAGTTGGGCACATAAATTGCATTAATATATTGGCGGGTTCTTTTAAGACACCATGCATGATCAACCTATGCAGAACTTAATAGGTAGTAGACGTTAAAAGTTTAACATCCATTAATTTAACTGTACAAGCGACTACAATACAATCTGCTCCTTCGTACAATCCATTGCCTACGCTTGTTCCCCAGCATGATAACTAAGAAACCAAACGGCAGACACGGTCCACCAAGCTTTTCCACATAGACTCCATGCATGTAAAGGGATGTATCTCGATCTTTTTCTACCAATAATAACAAAGACCCAGCTCCATAAACACTATACGCAGCCTCAAATTTTGTACTTCATAGCATGGGCTCATCATTTACTTGCACCAACCATTCACCAAAACCCGCCCATTACTCTACCAAAGCAAAAGTAATTAGCACTGAGATGGGACACATCATCAGATCAAAACTTTAATTAATAATCTGATCATACTGTACAACATTACATTTCTTTCTCTCTTCTTTTTACATTTCAGCACATACAAAGCATTCATTCCATTCTTACACACAGGGAAACCAAGGGCGGCAACAACGAGAAGCAAATACAAACTATAGAGTAGAGACCGCGAGAGGATAGAGGTGCCGAACCGGTTCAGTTTCTCGGATCGAGGCGGTTCACGAGCGCGAGGGCGTTGCTGGTGAGCTGGGAGACCTCGACCACCTTCTTCCGGATGGCGGCCCGGACCCGGCCGCTGGCGTTCTCGGCGAGGCTATCGAGGCAGGTGGTCTGGTCGGTGAGGGCGGCGCTGACCCAGGTCTGGACGTTATCGAGGTGCCACCTGAACCGGCTGCTCCGGGCCTGACCCATGCGGTGCATCTCCTGGACCGATTGGCGGAGGCGGTCCACGCCGTCCCGCATGGTCTCGAGGCAGTCCTGGACCGCGCCGGCCTCCCTGGACCTGGCGGGCTTGGTGCCGGCGGTGAGCCGGGAGACGAAGGTGGAGGCGGACCGGGCCCGGTCTGCGGTGACGGAAAGGGCTGCCAGGGCGAGCTGGCGGGGGCTCCGGCGGACCGCCGGCGCGTAGGACTCGAGGCACTCGACGCAGAGGGCCGGGTACCGTGTGGCGCCGCACGAGGAGCGGATGAAGTCGGCCGGGGCGGAGGAGGTGGAGTGGGCGGAGGTAAGCGTGCCGGCGGAGAAGCAGAGCACCAAGAAGAAGAAGAGAGGAAGTGATGAGAGAGCTCGGCTGGCGATTGCGGCTTCCATTGCTGCAGCTTCTCTTGATCTCTCCTTTCCTTTCTTTTTCTTCTCTCTCCTTGGGTTGGAAGGAGGGAGGGTGGTCTTTATATAGGCCAAGGGTATCGGTCACGTGACTCTGCCCGCATGAGGGGATCGATAGTGTAATGGGAGACTACCGAGTCTTCTTTAAAAGCTTGCATGGATTGTGCAAGGGTGTATCTTGCTATTCCTTTAGATGGTGGATGATTAATTAGTAGTGCATGAGAATAATGACTTTGTTTAGTAATTTTAAAGTCATAAACAATAGATGCCATGTGGTATTGTGCTTGGTTGTACATGGACTTGTGAATCAAATGGTCTGTGGTCACCCTGGTCAACTGATTGCTTCATAGCTAGGTCGTAGTCTACGTTAAGCGTCACGTGATTGGTTGAGGTTGCCCATCAAGTTGACAAATGGTCTCCCTCGCACCAATTATCTTAGACATTTGCACCATTAAGCTTAAAACCAGCGTGATTGGTCAAATTGACAAACGATTTGATCGACATTTTTGACCTTTCGACTTACGTTTAGCTAGTCAAATTCATGGTCCAGGAAGTCCTCGGTTAATCTTGCTATAAAATATCTTATTCGGTAAAATGTCTTGAATTGGTATTGAAAAAGAAAAGAAAAGAATATATAAAAGCACAAGTTTAGCTTACTTGAATCTAGCGTGATTGGTCAAATTGACAAATGTTTTTGACCTTTCGGCTTACATTTAGATAGTTAAATTCATGGTCGAGGAAGTCCATGGTTAATCTTGTTATAAGAGATCTTATTCGGTAAAATGGCTTGACTCGGTATGGAAAAAGAAGAGTAAAGAATATATAAAAGCATAAGTTTAGTTTACTTGCCTTATTTTTCAATTTTTCTCTAGCTTTATGTGATTCGATGTGGGAAAAAAAATGGTATAGTGTTATTGCATTTTAAGTTGCTTTCAACTGCATGATGACACTTATCAACTACGGAAATACAACGTATTAAAAATGCAAAAAAAATGACTCGGAGTAGAAAGTTTTTTATTATTTTTAATGTATAAAAAAACAAGTAGGCACTCCACCCTTACGCAGATATGCCAATGCATGCTTAAATATACATATCTCTTGGAGGATGAGGTGCGGATAACTCATTTTTGATTCATAAGGTCATGATGCATCATGTTTTGATTTAGCTAGTTAACATTTGAATACAAAAAGAATGGATCTTTGTGCGGAAAGTCATAATTAAATCTTATGGAAACCATGATGGTTCACTAAATGGACAATCTATCTCTATCTCCAAACCTAAAAGAAGTTAATCCTCATCTTGGTGGTCATAGCATCTGATGCTGATGAGAAAATGGGGAGCAGATACCATGCGGCCCAGCTTGAAGGAACTGCAAACAAGCAATATAAACTGCGACCCAACTCTCCTTTGGAAATTGGAGGTGGGGAGCTTGAAATGGGATACGACTTTGTTGAGTTCAATATAAAAAAACATCATATCTTTGTATAGATTTCATAGCTACCACCGACACCCCCGGCAACTAAATCCCTGAGAATTGATTCGCCAATAGAATATTCTACAACGATAGCGTATTCACATGCAAATTTTGTGATTATTGTTATTAAATTATATGTTATAATAATAGAACATTTTATTAAAGAAGAAAAGGTGGAGTTTTGGAGACAGGCTTTTACTTTACGCTGAGCAGTATAACGAGGATGCTGGTGTTCTTTATTCTCGATGTCTGGCTCCCGGGCTTGGCTTTTCCTGGCAGGGAATGGACGAGTACACAGTGGTTTGCTTTGCTTTAGGGGCATGGTTTCACCTTTGCCGAGTTTGGAAGGGCATTTCTTTGCCCCCTTGAGGGGCAAAAGACCATCTAGATCTAGTCCTCTCTCCTCATATTTCCTCTACGTTGTTAGTCCTATCTTATAAGGCACCTTTTTCCCATTAAAAAAAGTCTAGTTTATAAGATATAGACATGTTTTCTTTGTTTTTTTTTATAAAATAAGTTTTCAAAATCTTTCTACCATATAGCTGTAGCTTTCTCCATTATTGAGTATAGATCCTTGGCTTATATCCTACAACTGAATTGGCTTGGCTATGTATTCTTCTGAAGGATCCAAATGTCTTTCTCAGAACTTCTCCTGTATTTTGGTGTGACAGTCTCACCGCAGTATCATTCGTCTCCAATCAAATATACCATGCGGGCACCAAACGCAATGAAGTGGATTACCATTACATTCTATACGTCACATCTTTTGACCAACTTGAGGATATTTTTACAGAAGTGACAAACACTGGACTGGTACAAGCTCCAAGCTTCTTTAAAGCTAACGAAGTCGAGTCCAGGGCTTCTTTGGAAACTGAACAATTAGCTACTTTAGAAGTTTTCCCATAAGCAATCCAACATAACAGGAAAAGAAATCTAGCTTTATATGAATTGTTTTTTATCTCTCGATGTCTTTCCTTCTGTAAGATGTCAATGATAAAAGCTAATTGAAAATTTATGTGGATGGGTTTTATCATTCAATTTTTTATTGATCGATGATAAAATCTTTTCATATATGGCAGGATTCTTTCATTAAATAGAATCTGTGGACAAATTATGTTAATTACAAGATCTCTTTAAATATGATTGAATAAAGATTCTCTTCTCTCTCTCTCTCACCCACACACACAGGCACGCAAGAAGAGCTTTCAACCATATTCCTCGCATCTAAACGTAGGAAAATAAAGCAGCAAAGCTATAAGACAAGCCTACCAACTAATACTTCTCCATCGAGGATCAGGGGAGATTCAGACTCTTTGAAACCACAATTATGCCAAAAATTCTTGCAAAGAAATGAATGATGATTGCTTGGGGAATGATGGCGAGGATGGGGAAATTTAAAATCCCGACCATCTAATTATTGACATGGATAGACGGCTCAGAAAAATTAAAAGCTTCCCAACCATATCCCATACTTTAATTTTAATGCTCTTGTTTTATAAGAAGAAGCTAAATCTTAACATTGTTTATTGGGTAGAACATCTTTGTGTCCCTCTCAAGCATATTGCATAGTTAAAAAAGTTTTATTCTTCACGAATTTACATACGTAACCACTGAGGAGGGGCAGAATTTTCCAACCTTTGGCAATTAGATCCATATGATAAACTTCTCTTGGGGTCCTAAAGTGGCTGTATTTGAAATCCCCACTCAGAATGTGGAGTTCATGATTGACACAAAGATGCCTTCCAACTCTTTCCCCCATAAACTTTATCCTATCCTATCAAATTTATCAAAGTCTGCAGACCATCTAATATAATTTTATTTTGAGTCACAAAGTGCAGAACTTCTTAGCTTTCACTCTCTTTATTCCCTAATCTCATTTTACTTTTGACCACTATATCAGACAGAATGATAACCTTTTAGATGGAGAAGCTTTGTGCGCATGTGGGATGATTAATCCAATGCAACTAATGACAGTTTCAAGCTCATGAGTCATTAGTTTGGAAACAAGTTCGAACCAATCCCCTAACTTTCCTCTCCATAGCCGTTACATGGATGTTGTGGAATAACTCCTGGCCAGGTAGTAAGAGTAGCTCCACAATGGCACCCTCAACTTGTTTTTTTAGAATCAATAGTTCGGAAGCCATTTATGACATAATATAATACAATTGCCGACCATTACTGTTAAATTAACGTAATGAGTAATGCAGCTACATTTTGACCAACAATTCTTGGTATATATAATCCCACCATCCCATGAGCCATTAGAACTTATATTTGGTCCATTTTATTTTTATATGTGGCCACCTGGATTGCTGTGCACCTTCTTCCGTGGTGCTTAAACTACTTGAAACATTCAACTTAAAGCTAGCAGTAATCTATTCACATATTCCCGAGGAAACAACCATGAAGATATTCCCACTAAGGTCTGGGATTACTTACTTTATCTTTACGAGATTCTACGTGACCTCAATAAAGATAAAATCATGATGATCTTCAAATGCTTGGTTCTAAAATGAGGGGCACTCATGGTTCTATAATGCCTGTCACACCAAGCTGCATGAAGTAGAATACCAAATTAAAAATATTAGGAGTTCTCAACCCATAGTTCCTCTAACTAAAACAAGTAGCAAACCTGCCCAGTGGTAGGTACTCCCAGAGCCAGCCATGTATGTGCATCCACTTTTATAAATGAGCATTTCAAAAAAAATTACAGGTTACACAACCCACTCCATAATATTCACATAGGCAAGGCAGGGACAGAAGTGAGAATCAACAACCACCGAGCAATGAAACCTATTAAATCAAATGCTATAATTATCATCAACCAGAATAGCATAATGAAAATCAAATGCCAGAAAACAACCAAAGAGGAAGGAAAGAAATACGACTACTCAAGTTAGATGTTCAGGGCTTGCACAATATCCAGACCAATACTATAAACATGAACAAGTTTATATGGTAATCCTCATTGGAGCGTCTGGAAAGCAAGTATCAAATAAGTCCACTGATTTAGCATACAATACAGATATTTAACAAACGGTGATCAACTTATATCTACAATTACCATCTTGCACCGAGTACAATACCAATTGTAACTAGCATACAGCAATGATTCCTTCAATATTTTCAATTTACTGTCACAGGCATGCCACAGTCCCAGATCCTTTTAATTTTCTCATAACCCTTAAATTTACAGTTACAGACGAACAACAAAACAAACCATTGACTTTAGCTATCGAACAACAGAGATAGATGATGATTCCCACTTCAGCAAGAACCTCCCAAAATGTATCAATCTTCATTCAGCACACTCAACACCTGAAAGGTACACCTGGGACTGTATAACACTTCCCCCAATCATAAAACCTGGCATAACCATAAGCCCAACTTTAGGTCTTTGATCTCCCTCCCCCAAAATAATGTTTTTCACCACACTTTCCATATGAACCTCCGAGAACTCACTCCCATTTCTCACCTGAAAAACCCTTACTTTGGGATCAAAGGAATATGCCAATCTGTGCAACGTCCAAATTGACTTTGCTAACTTCAGAAATGCCTGGTAGAAAGGTGTCCTAGGATGCCCGCCGCTCATCACATAGTTCCTCTGATCCAGATTACCAAAGAAAGATCCCTCCATCTTCGGGTGCACAACCATCAAGTACTTCATCCTGCAAAATTTTCCAAAAACTGAATCTGGGTTTTGGCTCAATATATCCAATGGATCCATGGCTCTTACAGCAAGAAATTGATGGAAGAAACCCTCATTAGAAATTGCAAGATTGCCTGCCTCAACAGAGAAACTCTCTTCATGGAATCCACTGAACATTCTCTGGCAAATATGAGACTCAAATGCATACTTTTTGTGTGACCTTCTTGCATAGACAACTGCTGGTTCAATTGCATTGGCTGCTGCATCAAGGTCCCACCCTGCTGCTTTCATCATGT
Organism: Phoenix roebelenii; assembly: GCA_025769935.1. Classification (NCBI taxonomy): domain Eukaryota; kingdom Viridiplantae; phylum Streptophyta; class Magnoliopsida; order Arecales; family Arecaceae; genus Phoenix; species Phoenix roebelenii. The sequence continues at coordinate 6,779,560 of JAOXJJ010000819.1, forward strand.
TAATTAAAGGCTTTGAGAAATCATGAATGGATTTGTATGCAGTATCTACAGCAGAAGAGAACAAGTTTGGGGTCAATTCAACAGAGAAATAGTTATTTTCTTCTTCAGAGTCCTCAGGTTCCTTGGAAAGCAAACCCCTCTGCTTGAGTTTCTTCTCAAGTTTCATCTTTCTCTGAGTTGACTCCTGAATTTGTTGCTGCAATTGAACAACCTCGGAGTCTCTCGTCTGAATCTGCGACTGAAATTTTTTTACCATGACCTCATAAGTTTTTAACAGGCTTTGCTGCTCTTGTATTTCCACAACTAGCCGTGAATCTTGCGGTGTTGCTGATGTGAGCTTGTGGTGGTTTTTATCCCTATAGGAATGCTTGAGTTCAGACAGCTTCATGAGCTCCTCTATAACAAGCTTATCAGCAGCTTGAATCTTGTCTGGGTCATAGGGAGTATGAGCTTCCTGGAGTAGAATATATGCTGCTTTCAGGGAGGAAATGTTATTAAAAATCTTTGATATGAGGGCCTCCATGGAGTCCTTATTCTGATTCACACTCTCATCCATTGGTTGAGGATAAACCTTCTGATTGTTGTTATCGTGGTTCTGCATTTCCTTGGGTCCTGTTCTTAGCATAACTTCCCTGTAGGAGCAGCTGTTCCAGGGAATTTCTGCCAGATGACCAACCAGGTTTAAGCTGTATAATTCCTTGTACGTAATTTAATAATTTAAAAAAGGATCTTTGTCCCTAATTTTAGCACAATCATATATATAGCATTTTTCTATTAACAGCTCAAGTAATAAGACACCTGTAACAGAAACTTATGATCATATTGTATGATCAACTGATCTATCATGCCAAAACTTGAGGACAACAATAATGTGTCCTTGAAAACCTTTCCAACACCAAATGTCAGCAGAATAAATCTATGAAAACTTAACATTGCTTAAATTGTATATCTGGTGCAAATGCCAGTTATAAGGTACCGGACAGCGTGGATAAAATCACGGGTGAGATATAGAATAAAAGACTTCCAAGATAGTAAGATCGAGAATGGACAAAATAGATATTAAAAAACATAAGATGGTAAATTTGATTGATAAATTATCATGTGCTCACCAAAATTCATTTGGCTCAAAGATACAACAGGTTCAACGAGGCTCTATAAACTTTATTGTCCATTGAACATGGCCCAGGGAAAGGGATCCCTACTTCACCAAAATTCGAAGTACAAAGCCATGAATGAAGTCTTTTCCCATTTATAAGGCCAACCATTATAATAGGTCAAGCATAGACCAGTCCTAAAAAAAAATTTGATGACATTATTCCGTTGCCCAACCATAACTCTTAGGACGCTAGTTGGTGTGAAGGGTGGCATAACTTATGGTTTTCCCTAAATTTGTAAAGACTTTAAATGAGAAGAACACAAGTTTTGAAATTCAAAACTACATCCATCTCTAAGGCATGAAGTCTAAACCAAAATTGATGGAAGCGCAATCCCAGAAACAACATATGCAGATTCCTAAGTCCACTAACACAGAAAATGATCAGTTTGGTTTTTGAAATGCAAGCACGAAGGGGACTTATTCTCCAGGGCAAATTAGCAAATACCGATACATGATGCTGCACCTTTGTCTGTAACAAAAGGGCTAAATCAGGGTTATATCCTACCACTCCAACAACTGGTAGAAAAATTTTGGCAAATGACAAGTGGACAGCTAACGGAAAATGCAAAATCTCATCTGTCACATGAAAATTTCAGTTAATTTTGCAATACATATCCTTAAATCCCACACAATTGGATTCATTTCCAGCTATAATTAAAATTTTATGCATTATAGAAAGATCCATTTAAGAGTTTGTATAGTTTTTTTTTTATAAAATACCAAGATTATATTTTAGTTGGTATCAACTCGATCATAAAAGTTCAGCTTGCATGCAGTCCCAAGAAATCCAAGAGGTCAAGAGTTAGTCCTTTTCTCAAATTTATATAATCAATTCCCCAAACTATTCACTTTTTTTTTAAATATGTAATTGTTACTCGGTTTAGTTATCTTTAGAGCTAACAGTTGTAAAAGATGGTAGTTAATTTTACAAGCCGTGTGGCTTTGAATGCACAAAAAATTAGCACGAATGTCCAATGTGTTACAGCCAATGCATGAATGCCTGTCACTGTTGATATATACTTCAGATGTAACGAGAGTAATATATTAATACCAAACATGATGATATACATCTTTGTCATGAATACAACATACACCAACACACATATCCCTATTCAGAGTGAGGATAAGTGTCAACCTGCAGAAAGAAACAATAGTGACAAAATGCTTGCACAACCAGTTCCTCCCACTATGATCACCCGGCGTCATTAACTAATCACCCCACCGCTAATCTATAAGGTAAAAATGAGGCTGAAATAATTTTAATGGAAAACTATGCCATAGATTGCTTATAGTTTCAACTGACCAGGTAATGGGGGCAGGGCACGCTCAATAAGGGGTTTCAAACTATCATTTAGCAATCCCAACCTCTGTTGTCCCAGCATCTAAATTAGCTTGCTAAAACTTTGGTCTCCACAGGCACTGAGTTCACATCTGCAAGTTCCATGCAAGAACCCTTTACTAACCATTCTCCTCTCGAAAACTTAATAGGCACCTTTTCTAGAGCTTACCTTTTTGTTCTGCAGTTGCTATTTTTGAGAAGCAGGTTTATGAGTTTCCTGTGGTGGAAAACGAAACACATTGGTGAATTGAATAAACCCTTGAAATCTACAACAAAAATGAATAAACATGACATTTGTCATGGTGTCAAAGTTCTATTTTTTCAACACTCAAGATCCACATCCTCTATTTCATCAGCTTCTATAGTTTGCACAATGTTCAACCTTGTCCTCTGTTCCAGCCAACTTCTCTTCCTCAGCTAGCACATGTTAATCCATATCGGACTGACCTGCCATTTGAGCAAGACTGGGCATCAGTTATGGTCACAATACCTCTTCGAGCCCACTCATGACGCACCCAGAATAGGAAGCAATGAGAATGGTCTGCAAAGATCCTTAAGATTACTGTCGCAGCTTAAGTTTTAGCTAAGAGAGAGCTGGTTACAATGTTATATGGTGGAGCCACGATACTGCATTGGAACTAGCCTACTAAAGGGGCAACTTCCATGACAATTAACAATTATATCACAAAAACTATAATTCTTCCAGCATTTGGCATATTCATAGAATATATAACATCTACTAGCCACATAAATTTGTCAGAAATTTGTACTTCAGCACACACTGACTGGTGGATCTTTTCGCAAGCAAGAATAGGAAGAAGATTTATCATGCCTCGGAAATTTCGATAAATTTCCATCTATCAGAATACTACTCGTATATTGATTTTGTTGAACATCAACTCCACTTCTAAATATACTCCATGATTTTTTCACTCACTTTCTCATAACATGCTGCTTACACCCAACTTCTGAAGTTAGGGAACTCCTACTAGCTTCTTTTGTTTTCCCCTTATAGACAATTGTTAGGCACGAAATACTGCCAGTAGTTATCTATTTACAAGCCATGTTACATGGGTCTGACTAGAAGTGTCAGGCACAAGTATGTCTAGAAGTTGAATCCATCAGAACCCAGATCTTAGGAAACTTGCATCAACAAAAAAGAATTCAAAAATTAAATTAAGGGGACTTCCAAGTGCAACTCCATAATTCTGCACTTGTTTAGTTGTTAGCACTAAGGGTAGTCAACTGAAAAAACTACTTTTGTATTGCAAGATAATAGCATAACCCTCCGTTTGCCACAATGCATTCTTGATGATCATAGACCATATTTAAATAAACAAAACTCAGAGAGTGCTCGAAATCACAAGGCTTACTCTGATAGATACAGTCATTCTTCAGTACATATACACATCAGCTCTCTCCAAATTCTGAATATTGTTCAAAAAGAGGTATCTATCAATTCCTGAATTACCCAAAAAAACAAGTGACAAACAAATATAATTGAAAATACTGTAACTGTTGATGTGACAATAAGCATGTATCAAAACCCCATTCTTCAAAGGGCAATGATGAGAAAAATGCCTAATTAGAACATTCACCACCATTATTTTCCATACTGCCGATGGAAAGCACACGATGCCTTCATCCTTCATGTGGTTCACTCAGGGATAACTGTGGTTTCATGACAAAGAAAACCCATCTCCTACTCTCTTCTTGTTCTTCCTTTCCCTCCCCTAGTAGAGATGGTAAATCCCACGCCCACCTCTTTCATCTCTCTGTTAAGGTGAAAAGCAAGTCAACTTAGGTCAGGCTTGTGTAGAAAAGTTAGGATAGACTGTCCAGCCCTCAAAGCTTGCACTAGCACCTAGATGATGTTATGTCAACATGCATATCTTCACCAGCTAGTCAAGATAACATAGCTTGAAAGTTCTTGTCGAGAACAAACTGATGAAGCCCAACCATTTATTAGCACAAGGCAAAATATACTAACAACTATTTGAGATGGCATGAGCTTACCTGCATCGCCTATGACAAGGTATGACAATGATATCCTTCACTAGGGATAGCTTAAACCATATGTTATACATACATATCCAATAACATTGACCACCCACAAGACAACAAAACAAATATATCTCCATCTTTCATGTTGAAAGAATATCCTTTATTTCAGCATACTATATGTTTGAGCTCATACAAAAACACTAACCTTCCACAAGAACTAGAAATCAGTCAGAGTATGTATATAAAATTTCAAAATTTGGCATATTAATGTTTCATATTAGATAACATACTATGATTAATAGCCAGCAAATATGAATGATGAGATACCAAATTAACAAAAAGAGAAACTAAAGAAGCTCAATTAAAAGCACAAATTTAAATCTAAATGTCGATACAAGATGGAAAGTCTAGCCACAGAGACCTACCAATCTATCCAATCATGCATGCCTTCTACTATAAAGAATGAAAGTCTTTATGAGGGCATTGGCAAAAGACATGTCCTAAATTTTATGTATTTCCTTTTTTGAATAAAAGAAATTCAATTACAGTGAATCTCTCTCTCTCTCTATATATATATATATATATGAATACAATCCTTCTTATAAAAAAAAACCCTTTTGATTCTATCATCTCAGTGCAACGAGGAGTGTATTTATGAGTTCACACAAAAAAAGATCTCATGGGCAAAAAATCTATTTCCAAACAAATTTGCTTGATAAGAGATAGAATCATAATGATAAAGCATTCCTTTCTCTCAAATTAATCATGTGTTTTGCACACAACCATTAACTTTTGCATCAAATAATAAGATCATAGACATGCCAATCACCTACTGGATCACCAACTTATCACAGAAAATTTATACATATATGTGTGCATGTATGTATCCATACATTTTACACACATTTAACTTAGAAAGGGTAAATAATATAATTGAAAATGATCTTGACTTTCCTGCACCACTCCCTATTCGTGGACTGCCATGAAAAGATTCCTTGATTACAAACACTAATATTAATTAGAGTAATAATTCAACCACTTGCTGCATAGACTTAAGCAGACATCCTTTAATTTCTTTATGATCTAGTGTCCCTAAATGAAAGGAAAGTGAAGAAACTTCCAACAAGCAATTGCACTTCCGACCAAGATTTTAAATACCAGTGGGATGGCAAGGCATCTTAACATCCTAAGTATCCGGATCTAGGTGACCATGTATGACTAGTTGAGAAATAGATGGGGCAAAACATCCAACTTCCCAACTATTGGTAAGCAGGGCATCCCATTACATGGAAAAAATGGGACAGCCCAGCCCCATGATATTAAAAACTTTACTTTCAGTTGTATTTGTTCATTGATACTACTCGAGCCACAACTTCCAACTCAATTGATAGCAGAGGCAGTTTGAACAACCATCAGAATGTCTGGTGATGTTTTTAAGATCAACTTTCTTTCACCTACCTTCATTTCCATGGTTCTACATTCTTCTTACATGGATAGCCGACTGAACATTTTTTATTTCTAATCCCTCTTTTCCCCGATGCATATAATCTTAGTCTTTAGTATACCTTTAAATGAAAACCAAAGATTGCTGAAGTCAATACTAGCCATCCTTGTATCATCATTGGGAAGTTAGATTTCTTTTCAACAAATGTTTGAAAAATTTGTATAACCCATCCCCCCCAAAACATGTCCTTGGATCTTACTCTATCATTATTTGAAAAATAGCATGAACCATTCCCCTCCAAAACATGTTCCCGGTCCTTACTCCATCATTATAATTTTCCTCAGATAGATTATTTTTTTTCAAATCCTGTAGCAGCTAGCAGTGGACCTGCTAGTTCCTTAAGTCTCAAACAAATGCAGAACCAAAAGGATAAAAGCACCAAACAAGTTCATGATCCCAAACTGGATTTAAAATACAGTTTTGAGCTCAACCGTGCACTTGTCATCCTACTGTAAAATTACAAAAATCCATTATCTCTTGGCATAATCATAACTAAAGCATTTTATCAAAGCCACTTTCCATCTCAAGCACACAGAGACTAACAGAGGTCCAATCATCTTAATAAATACTCCCTTCACCAAGGGATCATGAGGACCATAGACTCTACCCACTTAGTCTCACCAACTTTCTAAGAATCACACCACTATTACTCTCAACCATACAAGAGTATCCATCTCTGCAGTATAAAATGAATAATACTGACCAAGAAAAGCACATACTAAAACTTTTCCATTCTTTCTCTGTGCTTTGCTACAGCTTTGCTTCATCTTGATGTATCCCACATTACCATTTTTCTATTCCACTGTCCAAACCTATAATAATCAACAATGGAACCTTCATTCTTTAACTATTATCTGCCTCACCAATCAAACATGTCCCATAGTTGTACATTCCGCAGCGGGAGGAAGATTTGACATACAATCAAGACTGGAATTTAGCAATGAACCGCCACAATTGATGCTTATTTTAAAGCACATTTTGGATTGGAACTAAGGATTTATGCTGAAGGCTCGGACGCTGACCAAGAGTTATCTTGATCTAGACCTCATTCTCTAGTTACAGTTCTAGACAGAATATAAGATAGTACTGCTAACAAAAACTTTAGGTTTAACCCTGCCTAGGAATCAACGGCAAGCATCTATTAAAACGGGATGCAAAAGCATTCATTGGGTTTTCCAATTCATAACAACCCACCAAAAATTTGAACAGAAACTGCGGAAAAAAGAAATATTGTAAGTAAACAATGTGATGAAACACTGAGCAAAATTGAAGAAACTGATGGAAAGAGAGAAACAAAGAAAATTTTTTAGAGAAGTCTTACGGATAGGCTGTTGATGGCCTTCAAAACAGGATTTTTAGGAGATTCTTCGGCTGAGAAGGAGGAGGGGTCTCCACCGCGCTACGCCGGCCAAACCGGGATTCTCTTAGCGAGAAGAAGGTGAGAAGGAAGAAGGGCGGCGTTACGCCGGACGGCGACGGCCGTGGGCGGCGAAGGCTCCGGCGGAGATCGCGTCTAGGGTTTAGCTCTAACAACGAGGAATGCGGGCAAGAAAGAGAGTCTTGTCACCGACTCACGGTAAGGGTTGGTGGCCGAACTTGGGAGTTGGGACTGGACCGTGGCCCCGTGGGTCTCCGGTTTCTCATTACGAAAGTGGTATTGGGCACGTGGGATGCACGTGAGTGAGAGCTGGCTGTTTTTCTTTTTTCTTTTTTTTTTTTTTTTGATCGCTGAAAGACGGATGAGATCCGATTTGACTTTACAGGAATTTCGGAATTGTATACGTGATTGATGGGTGCACCCCAACTACGAGTTGGTGAACTTTATCAAAAAAAACAAAAAAGGAGGGGAGGTTAGGGCAGCTTTTGTTTTTCTTCTTCTATTTTGCATTGCAAGGTTTTAAGTCATGCATTCTATGGTTATGGTAGCTCCCACTAGAACTATTATTAATCATTAAAATAATTATAATGGTTTTTAGTTATCTTTTCGATGGAAAATAGCATTTTGAACTTTCAATATTCAAACAATAATTATTATAATATTATATATTGATATTAAATAAAGATTAATAGAAAATAATAAAAAAATATTATTATCTATCCCTTCACTTTATATTGAGTAAAAGATATTATTATTTTTAAATTATACAATCAATTTTGGAGAGCGGGCAAATCTCCAGCGGTGTCAGAGAAGAACCAGGGGTCACTGAAACCGGAGGTACAATTGCTGGGAAAGATGCCAACGCTTAGGCGGAGAGGGGGTGGCAGACGGCTCCCGCTCACCAGGGTCCCATCCATTCCTAACCTTCGGCTCAGGCACCTTCGATGTGTTAGGTCCATCCACCTGGGTAGTCCAATCCATGCCACCGAGCCGATCCGAGTCCGTCAAGCATAGGCCCACTCCCACTAACCCTGTTGCTGGGCTCCTGGCCCTCTTATTTGAATGACCCAAGCTTAATTCCACCATCGCTATCTTTGGGCCGGCCTACACAGTGCCCGGCCCAACTCTGCCTGAGTTGTCAGCCGAGTCAACCAACTCATTCAGTGGGTCAAAGCTCGACCGGGCTCGACGGCTTCCCTGAGTCGCCCCAGATCCAGTGCCCGAGTCGGCACCCTTGTCGGCCTGCTGGTCCTTTGAGGGTGATCATTACCACGCACCCATCCGATTTCAACAACAAACCAGGGGAGCTCAGATGGTTAGGGAGGAGCACGGCCGTGAAGACAACGATTTGAGGTTGACTCAGTTGTCTTCTCTGGCCGCAGTGGTCCCTTCACAGCTTACGACGATCGGATCTTCGTAGCCGCCAACCAAGTGCCAAAGATCGGTCTCCAAGCCATTTCATCGAAATTGGAATTCAGCTCGCCGTCCCACCCCCCCCCCCCCCCCCCCCCCCCCCCCCCCCCCCCCCCCCCCC
>JAOXJJ010000819.1:6788574-6798799 GCA_025769935.1 Phoenix roebelenii
GAAATTGGAATTCAGCCCGCCGCCCCCCCCCCCCCCCCGGGGCCCCAAATCTCCACCCATCTCTACCACCATGGGACCGCACATCCCCCTTCAGCTCGGTGTCGAAAACTTGCAAGCAGTTTCAACATGCCTAATTCACCCATATTCATAGCAAAAGTCAGAAACATTTTGGTACACAAAGGGCTATCACAAAGACATTGAATCTACCCTTGATCTGGATTCTAAGCAACAGTGGTGCAATGGTTTTAATAGCCACCTTAACCCTTGCAAATCTCATCATCCTCTGTTGCTCCATGATACCATTGGCCTATCGGCATCAGCAGCGATCTGCAGGATGATTTTCCTCTCCCGGTATTCCACCAGAAGCTTCGACATCCGGATCCAAACCACTATCGTTTTCACTATGTTCGACCCTAAAACAAAGTCGAAAACCTATGACTCCATAGCTAGCAGCTGCCCCGCCACCACTCAGGGGCCGTCGGTGAGAGTGTTGTCCCAGTTGGCCTCCATATTTAATTAGAGGGCCAAGTGATTCTCGACAAGTGAAATGGCCTCCATCTCTTATTGAGTCTTCTCCCGTAGTGCCACGCCCTGGGTCACCAACTCCGTTAGAACCCGGCGGCCAAGGCTCCAAACGACCACCACTAGGTTCTCCTAAGCTTTCCTCAAGGTTTCAATCCGATCCTCCGGTAGTTCGAGAGCCTACGTGAAGTGCTGTTGAAAATTCTCCGCATTCTCCTCTGAAAATCCGGTGCGTCGCCCATCCCTCCGACTTCGCCCGGTGTCGGCGGTCCTCGATGGTTGAGCCGCCCACCGCCTTGCCCACTCTCTCGGGCATTACCACAAATACCTAGAAACTTGATCGTGCACAACTATTGATGCAAGCACGCGCTCGAGTAAACTCCCCCCTTCTCGCCTCGTTACTCTTGAAAAAAAAATGGGGGCAACTGTGGAGCTAGTCCGCATTGGCAGCAAGTGTGGAGCTAGTTCGCCATTTGAAACATCTCGAAAAGGCAATTTGATGTCACCAATGGTAAATTCGACTTTTACACCCTAACCGGCACAACCCCTTCCCCCTGCAGATCCCTGGGTATGAATAGAAGGGAATCTCCCATCTCTAAGAGAAAAGCCTAATGTTATTGCACCTGTGTTCGGGGTGCCTCATCACTAAGGGCTCATTTGGTTCGCGAGAAGCATTTTCCTTCCTAGGAATATGATTTCCAGAAATCAGATTCCTAGGAAGAGGATGTCTAGGAAAGTACTTTTAACATGTTTGTTTGAGAATGAGAAACTGACAGATTTCTAAAGTGTTTATGTTGGGTGTGGTCTTGAAAATCTTATCCTATATCTCAATAAGCTTTAAGCTATTATGGTTATCTTCATTGCGAAAGAATTATGCTAATTCCATCAAATACATCCGATAAATCAGCAAATGCATGGCTTCTTACCAATATGGTTTCCGCTTTTCCCTAGCATCTCAAGCAATGGAATATGGAGAGAGAAAAATTCATAAACCAAACGAGTCTATAATGCCAAAAGTACAAAGACCACATGAATGCAGTAGGAACATCGTACAGAAACCCTGCAAATGGTTATTTACCTGCTCATTACCAAAAGAAAATATCATCCACAAGCTCGCTTGGACCATCCGCACCACAGGTCCACAACGATTACAAGACAACAGGTACGATACAGCGCCGTGACCCAAGATTTTTCTTTTTGTTAATCAAAAGCTCTTGCCGTACCGGCGTTTCCTCTCTCTCTCTCTTTCACTTTCACCGGCAGCCCACCCTTCATCCTCAAGATGGTGGTGAATTCAATCTCCCTCTCCTTCTCTCCCACCACCTCGATCTCGAACCTTTCAATGACGCTCGCCACCACCGCCTTCATTTGGGTGTACGCCATCTCCTTTCCCAAACACGTCCTCGGCCCGGCGTGGAACACCGGAAACAGGAACGGCCTCTTGGGCTGGAACAATCCATCGCCATCCAGCCATCTCTCCGGCTTAAATTCCTTGCAGTCCTCCCCCCATATTCCCTCCATCCTTCCCATCGCGTACGTGTTATACGTCACCGACATCCCTTTCTTCACCGCCGTCCCGTCCGGCAGCACGTCGTCCGCCGCACACTGCCGTGGCTGGAGCGGCACCGGTGGATAAAGCCTCAAGCCCTCCGACACCACCGCGTGGAGGTAGTTCATCTCCCTAAGCTCGTCCAGCGTCAACGTGCCGCCGAGGGGGTTGTGATGTCTCGACCGGACCCAGCTGATCTCGTCCAAGATTTTCTGTTCGACCCCCGGTCGGGTGGAGACCAGCCAGAGGAACCGCGCCATGGCGCTCGACGTGGTGTCGCGCCCGGCCAGCACGAAGCTTATGATGACATCGCGGAGGAACTCGTCGGAGAAGGCTCCTTCGGAGATGAACCTCGAGAGGAGGTCGCTGCTGCTCTCCATCTCCTCTGTCTTCCTCTGCTTACGTTCCTTGACGACCCCCATGGCAAATTCGTTCACGGTCGCCAGCTCCTCGCCCAGTCGCCGCTCATCTCCGATGTTAAACGCCCGGCGGAGCTTCCAGAGGAGCCCTGGCTGCCGGAATCTCTTGACGCTAATATCCATGGCCGCCTCGAAGGCGTGGGCGAATCTGCCGGTGTCCTCGGTCTCACCCTTTAGACGGGCGGGATCAACGTCGAAGGCGACCTTGCACACGTTATCGAAGGCAAGGCGGTCGAGGAGGTCCTGGAGGTCGAGGGTCTCGCCGGCAGCAGCGGCCTCGGAAAGAAGGGGGAGGAGGCGATCGACGGCTTCGCGGTGGACGTTGTCGAGGACGAAGGTTCGGATGGTCTTGGTGTTGAACTGGAGGCTGGCGATCTTGCGCTGGAGCTTCCAGTGGTCTCCGTCGGTGTTGAAGATGCCGCGGCCGAGGAAGTCCTTTAAGACGGTGACGGCGTCGCCCTTCGGGTAGTTGTCGAACTTGGTCTTGAGAACATGCTCGATGTTTTTGGGGTTGCCTGTGATGATGCCGGAGGGGAGGATGATGGTGTTGGTGGGGCTGGCGAGCACCAGCTCCGCCGTCCACTCTAAGAACCGGTGGCCATTTCTGACCATTTCCGAGAAGCTGATCTTGGTCGCTGAGCCAATATGTGATTTGTTCATTCTATGGAGTAAGTATAGGGAGAGGAAAGAGAGGAAGACGATGGGAGGTAGAAGAGGAGACAAGTCCATTTCTTTATCTCTTCTTAATTCTCGGAGATGGTAGAATGGTGTCCGAGGAACCGCAGAGGATATATATAATGGACTCGTTTGGTTCGTAATTTTTTTTTAAAAAAAAAATAATTTTAAAAATTATATTACCTAAAAAATAATTTTAGTATATTTAATTGATCATTAAAAAAATAGTTAAGCATTTACTATTTTAAAAAAATATATGAAATACCTATTATATTTTTAATAAAAAAACTAATACATAATTTTTAATGAGTTAAAAATATATTTTTTTAAAAAATAATTTTTACTCGGTAAAAAAAATTTACAATTAAATTAAAAATATTTTTATTATCTTTACTTTTTTATTATATATATATATATATATATTTCGAACCAAATGAGTTCTGTGTGTGAAAACAAAGCCTGCTCCTCTTTAATAAACTAGATGACCAAAGCCACGGTAGCTCGGAAAGCAAGGTGAATTGCAAGTTGCTTTGCCTTCATTACCACGTCGCATTTGCGGTACCAGTTGACGATGCGGACGCGGAGAGGCAGTGCCATAATGGCACTGGAACGTCGTGTCTATAAGTGAATTAAAAAAATATAATTAGAAAACAGAAAGAAAAGCTTCTCCGGAACTCCCTTCATCCACCGCCTAGCGAAGCTGAAGCTGGGTCGCTGGGTGTAGACCGGAGATCGGATCGAGGGGGGCGGGGGAGGGGCTACAAGGCTAATAGGCGTTGGAAATTTGGGGTCTTTTATCTTGACTAGGGGGTTAGATTAAGCTTGAGGGCGGCGAGGAAGAATTCGAGTGTGGGAGTGGTCATCGAGGTGCTTGAGAACGGAGAGGTAATCGATAGGGTTGGCTTAGAGTCCGACATGAGAGGCCACTCGCAACCGTGAATGGCGACACCGGGGATGACAACGGCAACGGTGGCGGCGGCATCCAAATAAGAGTGGCCCAATGTATTTGGGGGCTTAAGACCGTTTTATCTTTAAGCCCTTCTCTGCAGTAGGCCGGTCTAAGGTGAACTTACAGAAGGGCCTTTTTTCTTTCTATTTTGTCTTTGAAATCTTTCCTACGGTGGGCCTTCTTTGGACTGGGGTCTTAGGCGACCGCCTCAGTCACCTAAAAGTTGGACCGACCTTGCCTCCAGGAAGGATGCGGTGCTGGACCACCGCCAGATCGCTGTTCTGTGTCGCGTCGATGACGATGAAAGGGGCGGACATGGTAGGTAGAGGGGAGGACAGTGTTTGGGGGTGGGGGAGAGCCGGAACTAGAAGGTCCCACTGAACCACGGTTCGGTTTATTCGTTTAGGACACGTCCATCTGGCATGGGCGATCCGCTTTCTCGCGGAAGCCGGTGCACGCGAGGTTAACCACGTCCACACCGGTAAAGTGATTTATTTATTTATTTATTTATTTTTGGGTTGGGAGCATAGCCAAAAAGTCAAAAGAGAATGCGAGAAAGATAAAAACAGAAACGTTGACTTTCTCAAGTTGCCTCTCTTGTTGACTTTTTCATCGTTCTCGCCGAACATGGTTCCGGGTACCTTAGCTACGTCAAGAATGGCGCAGTTGACGAAATTATAACAGCTGTTTGCCAGCTACAATCCATCATGATTTTAAATAATAATTTTATGATAATTATTGAGACATATAATATAAAAATATGGTGATTACAATGAACCATGTAAGATAACAATAGTAGTCGTTATTTCATGTTATTCCTTCTTTTAAACATAAGTACTTTTACATTTCATATCTTTTCCTCAGAATTCCCTCAAAGAGTGTTATTTTATCTAACAGAGAATAAAGAAAAAGATAATACCATTAGTTTTGTTACTATTCATTATTTTACATTATAACAGCTTTTATTTCAATAGTTATTTTATTATTAAAATTTTGAAAAGTTATTTTTTGTGCAAATAATAATTGTTATAACTATTATAAAAGTCAGTAACAATTTCTGGCAAAGTTATGAAGAAAATGGCTCGAGCACCAGATCTCGTGTAAGACCTTGCATGTTAGAGCCCACTTACCATACAGCTAATTTCTGAGTTTTCTCGTGGCAAAGCTTGTTCATTATTGCTTCATCTTATATCTTCATTTACCGGTGGAGGAACACTGGATCAAGTGATAGATTTCATTTTTGTCATTCATTAAAATAATTTTTTGCTAAAATTACATACTAAACAGTGAAACCTCAAGCCTCTACCGGGCCTTGAAGGAGGCAAGTCAGCCACATTGATTGAGCACCTTCGGGTGGAGGAGCGGGAGGAGATGAAGCACCTGCTTCTAGAAGGGTCGGGCTATCCAGATCAGGCACGTCCTTTGGAAAATGAATCAAGCTGCTGACTAGATCGTCTTATTTGTTGCTCATCATTTTGAAAAGTTTCTATGAACTCAGCAATCTTTAGTTTCCTCTGCTTTGTGTAACTTTCTGGATGGTGATGTAGCAGACTGTGCTCATGCGATAGCATTATGAGCAGCCAATCAAAAAAAAAAAAGAAAAAAGAAAAGGAGATAAGTCAGCAGATTTTGTGAACAAGCTTCCAGGAAAAAAATGAGATACTGTTCTTGCAAATTATAATATTGGCATGCAACGACTTAGAAGAAGATATTAATTACAAGGAGAAAGGAAATCGTGGGAAATCCGCATTTTTCACACCCTCAAGTACTCTGATTCCAATCCTCTCTCCTTCATCAACATCCTCACCCTCTCCACCTCTTCCAATCTTCCTGCATTCCTGTAAATCTTCATCAACAGCTCAAAATTAAGCTCATTGTCAGGTTCCAATTCAAACAATCTCCCTGCCGCAACCTCTCCAATTTCATCGTCCCCATGCACCGAGCAAGCAAACAGCAACGCCCCCCACACCGTCGGTCCGCCGTCGAATGGCATCTGCTTCGAGATGAGCTCGTAAGCCTCGCCCACCAGCCCTGCTCTTCCCAACATGTTCACGATGCACCCATAGTGCTCCATCCCCGGTGTTATCCTGTGTCTCTCCTCCATCTCCGAGAACAACCTCCGGCCGTCCTCCACTAATCCCAAATTCGCACACGCCGAGAGCAACGATACGAAAGTGACTCGGTCTGGCAGCACCCCTGAATCCTCCATGCTCTGAAACAAAGTGAGCACCCGATGATCCCTACGGTGAGCAGAGATTATGGCATTCCAGGACACCAAATCCTTTTCCGGCATCGATTCAAATATCGACCGAGCTCGATCCAATTGGCTGTGCTCGGAGTACATCCCGACCAAAGAATTTGCGACTGATAAATCCCACTGGAGCCCGTGTCGGAGAACCCAACCATGAATTTGAAGCCCGAGCTTGTTGCTAGAAGACGAGGAGGACCCGGAGAGCATTGATGAGATGGTCACAGAGTCTGGATCGATCCCAGCTCCAAGCATTCTTCCGCAGATGCCCATGGCCTCGAGAGGAAGTTCATGACGTATATAACCCGTTATCATCGAATTCCATGAGACAGGATCTCTGTCGGGGATTTTGTCGAAAATCTGGCGGGCTTTCTGGATGTCGCCGCACTTGGCGTACATGTCGACGAGCGCATTGAGCACGAAGATGTCGGTGCCGAAGCCCGAGCGGACAATGTGGCGGTGGAGGGCCTCGCCGTGGCTCACCGACCCGATTCCAGCACAGGCCTTGAGAACTCGCGGGAAGGTGAACCGGTCGGGCTTGACGCCCTCCTCCTCCATCTGGTAATATAGAGCCATGGCGTCTTCGTAGAGGCCCAGCTCGGTGTAGCCGGAGATGAGGGAGTTCCAAGGGAAGGCGCTGTTCTTAAATCGATGCGGCATTTGGTCGAACAGCTGGTGTGCTTTGTCCACGCGGCCGCATGAGGCGTAGAGGCGGAGGAGTCTGGCTGAGAGTTCGGGGTTCCGGCGGAGGAGGGTGGGGGGGATGAGGCGGCGGAGGCGGGCGCCGTGGCGGAGGGAGCGCACCCGGGAGCATGTCTCGAGGAGGGAGGCGAAGATGGAGGCGTCGACATGGACGCCGCGGGCGAGGGCGGAGTCGAGGTCGGCGAGGACGCGATCGAGCGCTTGGTCGCGGGTGAGGGGGGCGCGGTGGGAGAGGGGGAGGAGAGGAGTGGGCGAGGATTTGGGGTAGGCGAGGGTGTTGATGCGTTTGGGAACGAGTTTAGGGGGAGGTTCGCCCTTTTTCCGCTTGCTTCTGCGGGAGCTGCTGAGAACGAGGAAGGAGGGAGCAAATAAAGCACCCGCGTGGAGCTCCATGCTCCAACGGTAATTGGGTGCAGCCTTTATACCAGTAACTACTCATAGCTCATTTTTTTAAAAAAAAAACTCAAAAGATTGTTTCAGTGCTCTCCCCTTTTAATTTTTTTTCTGAAATTTTGTAAAAAAATATTGCACTTGATTTGAAATAATATATATCGTTGTTTTAGAAAACAAAAATAAATTTTATTGGAGTCAAATGCTCTTAGATATTTTTCTAACTACTATAATTGATTTACTTGTTATTGAAAAAGTAAGAGTAAGAAAGGCTATAAAGAAGAGACCAGCTTAACAGTCCTTTTCACCTCGTTCATAACCGTTAATATGACCGTCATCTCTACGGGGCCTGAAAATGATGGTATATTTCTTTGAGAGAGTAAAAAAAGTAGATAAATAATTAGCTTTTGCCTGAAAACCTGCATGTCCTGAGCCTCTCTTGTAAGTGAAAACATGCATGCATCTTCTTTTTTCCATGTTCCGCAACGCCTGCTGCATCTCCAACATAGCAGTTGTATATTCACCGGGTTTTATGTTGCCAACTAAATAGAGGCTGCGTGAAATTTGTTTTTGTCCAAACTGTTATTAATTCT
The DNA here is from genome assembly GCA_025769935.1 of Phoenix roebelenii. Lineage (NCBI taxonomy): Eukaryota > Viridiplantae > Streptophyta > Magnoliopsida > Arecales > Arecaceae > Phoenix > Phoenix roebelenii. The sequence goes on from JAOXJJ010000819.1 coordinate 6,796,622, forward strand.
TTACCCTTAAGATGCCAATTTCTTTTCCTGCTTGAGACCATCAGGTTCAGGCTGCGTGAAGCAGAGAGGCAGCACAATACACTGGCAGTGGCACAGGAAATGACAATCAACAATGCTCACAGGGAATTCTGTGAAACATGTAGCAGAATGTCAAAGTTGTTGGTAAAAATCATACGGAAAGACAAAATGAAACCCTGAGGTAGCTTCATGATTTGCAGCACAAGAATAAAGTTGTATCTTAGTAACACTAATGCCACTGTACAGTAATACATATAGATACATTTTTCATTTACATTTTTCATTTCTCAGCACATCCACCTAGTCTTAAACAAGGTTTTGGGAAAACTGGCCAGTTAACTGATGCTTATACAAACGAGCATATTTGGGAGCAGGATTGGTCCCCAAGTACCTGTCAATTGCTTTTCCTCGGGTATGTGCCATAAAAGAAAGTTATGCATCTATTCCAGGGCCTGGATATGCAGGAAGACTCATAATTCGCTTGTCTAACACAGGACTTCCAACAGTGAAATGATAGAGGCTCTGGAACTCCAAATCTTTCAGGCCAAGAACCTCATGAACTGCATGATACAAGATAAAAGTTTAAACAATTATTTAAACAATCTTGCAATTTGATCTTAAGAAACATGTAACTGCAATATTGAGAATGAAATGGAAAATCAATCACTGACATTTCCAACAAGACTACACCCTAATTAGAGGCACCCTAAAATTTGCATTTATAGTAATCAAGCTCGCAAGATAGATTGCTGGCATATGGAGGCAAGGCAAGAGATGGTTTGCTGAATTCATGTTTTTTCTTACCCTCGACTTTATTAACCTTATTTTATATTAATTCATGCCTACCATAAAAGTGTCAGATATATATAGGCAAAGAACTACTTGGTAAGACAACATAGAGGTTCAGGAATAGACAAGTTATGCAGAGATTCCAAAACCAAAACCAAAACCAAAACTTTTTAGTTTCAGTCTGAGCCAATCTGAAAGCAGAGAATTTTGGCGAAAACTAGCTCATGCACCAAATGTATTGTATATATGGGTGACTTAAGTTTATTTTTGTCATTTCTTTATTTAGTCTAAATTTCAATAAGCATTTTGTTGAGATTAAAATGAGAACGTGATGTTGGGTCAGAGAAATTCAAAGAAATTTATTTTTCTTTTCTTTTCCTTTTTTTTTGGACCAAGGATTTGGCTATCCTACTGCTAACATCACAATGATGTACATTGTCATCAAACTGTAAAATGCTACATTACACTATAGAAGAATAAGGTAAAAGTAACTTTTTTCTTTAAGAAAAAAAAATCATAATTGTCATTGAACTGAAACACCCAAAGCACATAAACAACTAAATATATTTTAAGATGAATTGTCTTTTATTTACTTGATTCAATTTATTTCTCTATCTATTTTTCTTAATCACTTTTATAATTTTTGGATTCCCTATAATATTTTTGACTATTTTTATATACTATTTTATCATTTTCCTTGTAATTTTTTTGACTGAAATAACGAAACGGAAAGTCATTTTGCCTGGTGAAAACCAAAACTAAAACTGAGGGTTTGAACCTTGGATGGCATGTAACCAATCATGTGTTGACATTACATATAGGATATTCCCAATGTTTCCCATGCTTTGAGGTTTAGAGACATTAAATTACGAGCTAAATGTGCAATGTGAAAGACAGCCTCCAAACAAGGTTTTTTCAAGCTTGCCAACATTCTTGTTAATCCTTGAGCACAAATGAAAGCGATAATTAAGTTTTTGTATCATCGAGGTGATTCTAGAAAGTATCAGTGAATACTGTAAGTCCTTCAGTTAGGTGTCATAACTTGCGCAAACCGATCTCTGGCAATGTCGCAGCTTGGAGTTGTGGACATAGAACTAGAATGGGGTGTTTCAAATAAAAAAGATACATAGAATAGTTATGGATATGAGAGTTTTAAAAGAGGGAGTTCGAAGATAACATAATTCTTGTGTTGATGCACCTCAGAGTTAAGGGGAAAATACCAGATGTATTAACTTTTATTGGAAAAGCTAGAATCATGCAAACAGTGCCCCTTCACTGCCATAATGAGCATGCAATTTAGTGATTGTACTTAGTTTACAATAAGCATTTAGCAGCAACTAACCACCCCCCCCCCCCCACCCCCCCCCCCCC
>JAOXJJ010000819.1:6798899-6860496 GCA_025769935.1 Phoenix roebelenii
CCCCCCCCCCCCCCCCCCCCCCCCCCCAAAAAAAAAAAAAAAACAAAAGCATGAGATTCAAGTTTTCAACTTCAAAAACAAAAATTCTTAATTGTTTGCCCTCCATCCCTCCATTAGTGCAAGTCCCTTTCTCCTTTTTTCAAATTATTAATACGACCGTCATTTGTACTAGTAACAAATTTAAAATTTAACTTAATGTCCATCTTCCTGCTATGCCAATCGTATCTGCACAAACCCACAACCTAACGTTCTAAGGCATAACGCATAACAAGGATTTCGTTATTGTTCCATACAGTTAGAATGATTAGGTTATCATATTGCAATAGGCTATTATATCGAAATCCAAAGGTGCATCTTTACTTCCAGTACTTCAATTCTACTACTGCAACAATCCTCATTTATCTCATCATGGCAATTCATAAAATGCCAAGATAACCTACAAAGGGAAACATATAAATATCTGGCCAAAAGATTTTATGCAATGAACATATAGCTCTAGCAGGCTAAATAAATCCACGTCAGTTTGAATATCTGAAAGGCTCTATATTGTACAAGCCGAAATTTTATCTCAGAGCTTGCTTTATTTCTCATAATACTGTCATCTTGAAAATGAAGCACAATTAGTTTATTAAGCACAGAAAGTGTCACAAATTGTAGCATTTGGTTGCATACAGAGAAAGATCCATGGCCTGTGAGTGGCAAACAAACACGAATCATTACTGTTCTACAGATAAGAACAATGAAGACATTATATTTTTCACATGTTTGCAGTCGTAGATAGAAGGGAGAAAAGTATCGCAGCTAAGAAAACTGAACCTATGGAAATGTTAATTGCAATATTTAATACTTAGGGTCTATTGCAGTATCTAGCATGAACTCGAAAAACAGCTCAACTCTAAGGTTTCAACCATTAATTAGATCTAGAACAAAAGACATATAAGAACATGTAGCAGAAGAAAAAGGGATGCATCTTATCATAACACCGTATAAACCTAAAAAGCTTGCAAAGTCAGCACCGCATGGGGCTTCTCATGCAAGAAAATAGAATTATTACCATTGGAAACTTTTAGCATAATATTTTCTTCTTCTTCTTCTTCTTCTCCATTTATGAAAGTGAAGTTCCTAGTTTCAAGTATAATAATATTGTTTTTTTATTAAAAAAAATCCCCAGAGGGCTATACTTCCGATCAAAAAATCCAGTAAGCAGCCTACCTAATTTTTAAATTATCAAAATATCTAGTGCATTAAGAGACCACATATACACAGCAGGGCATTAGCAACTACAACTATTACTCAGGCATGCTATGTAAAAAGTGGCCCGCGAAGGAGAAACACCATTCTTTTTCAGCCTGCATGGAGACCTGCACAATTTCCACCCACTACGGAACTTGGTATTCTCAAAGTAACTGATCAGCCCAGATAAGCACCCCACATGTATGGTTTTCGTTGTTTCTTTTGCCTCATCTTCATTTTTAACTAACTTTTACTTCTGAGTTCTAAATAAATTTTCTAGATATGGTGCATCCAATTCCAGCCAAACAAAGAGGGGCTTGAGTACCTTAAAGGAAGAATACTGGTTTCATAAAAGTCAAACAAGAATGCAGAATTGCAGACGCTTAGACACTGGCATCTTTACTGTGGGTTTTTATAGGCTTCTTATTCACCATATCATTCTTAAAAATTTGATGGAGTCTTATGCTATAGTGCGAACCATTATCTATCGAATTGGCACATGCCAGCAGAAATACATACCATTAGCAGTAGAATGATAATAAAGGTTTTTTGATACATGATTGCCTCCCAGATGTACAGACAGGAGCGTTAAAAAAGGCATCAACATTTGACCATCAACCACTCTTGGATACGCAGCGAAGTCAAATAGAATGGAAGGTCATGCCATTTCATTTCTATGTTCCAGCAAATTGGATGGATTGCACATATTTCAAATTAAGGTCTTTTTTTAAAAAAAAATATCCCCTCATTTGAGTTCTACAACTCCAGCAAGTTGCACTCCCTAGTTTTGCTAAATGCCATGATCTGTATTGTCATTTGTGGCGGTTCAGTGGGCTATCCCACCTACCTTTATCACAAAAAAAAAGGCTTTGTGACAATTCGGTGGGCTAGCCCACCTACCTTTATCACAAAAAAAGGGTTGCATGCCAGCATGTCCGAGGGGAAGTACCCTGCCTTATAATAGTTGTGTCAAAAGAAGTTTTCTTAGCATTGCTGAGTTTACCTCTTTCTGTTATCCACTTACAAGGTGTTCTTTATGTCAGGCAAATCAAAGATTAAACCTACATTGCCAAATGGGGCCGGAATTTTTAACCCGACAGGCTCCGCCTACAAAAACGTGGGTATCGAGAGGCTATTTCATTTGCAGGTCAAGTAGTAATTGGGCACTAACAACTTAAAACTAAAACAGATTATGCATTGTTACACCTGCATGATCTATTAGGTCATTGTTGCGAGAGCTTATGGCAAAGTTCTGAGAGCTTATGGCAAAGTTCTGATCAGAGTAACAATAAGTTTATAAATAACAGTAAGTTTCATCAAGTAACCACACAGTCAAAGTAACAATAGCTTATAAAGATACTCCTAGTACAATATCACCATGCAGGTCCATGGACAGCTCAAGGGTCAAGGTTAGAGTCTACTACTCTACTACAGGAGGCCAAACAAGAAGAAGACGGTAAAGGAAAAGGGCAAACAGCTTTGAGCAAGATCAATGAGGATCAGCAGATTTAACCTGCTGCTGGGTACAGATCAAGCAACAATGAATTAAATACCAGACAAGCCCATGCATCTTATAGATAATATGACCCTATCCAGTTGCTACCCCTAGTTGCTCCAACTACAACACTTGAATTAGAAATCAATGACAATGCATGAGACACCATAGAATCATAACAAATTTAAGAATTATTGATGCTTGATTATAAGGCACAAGGAGGATTCGTTTGCAAAAAGAAAACATGCAAAGTACATATTCCATCATCAGCTAACAAAAATACCAAGGGACCACCAGATGAAAAGGTAGTCTAAATATATTTCATGTTTTTCTTTTCGTATGCATAAAAGTGATTTATAACTCCCTACCACAGCATATTCTAGAATATTCTGGTTAACATAAATAGGGCTTTGGGCTAAACAACAAATAACAGACCACATCTCATGTGTGTAACCCGTGTTTGTGGGCGACGTGTTGATTTTTAATCATCTGAGCATAATTGTGTTAACAAGAAGCTAAGTAGTGGTTTGGAGTTGTCAATGTGGTGTTTATTGGTTTCAAGATGCTTATCACAAAAAAACATGAATCTGTGATTTTCAGAGTCTGATATTTTTACATAGGTCTTTTACATCATTTCTTGATTAAATCAATCACTTATTGTCAAAAATTGAAAAATAAGGTTTGCTGAGTTTATCAAGGGGCACCTTAAGTTTATCTTCTCAATTAATCTCTACATTCATATCTATAGTGAGGGGCAAGGATCAAAAACTGTACAAAATCAAGAGATCATATCCAACCATACCACAGGTCACAGCAATGAAGCATACGGTCCTCCGACTAGAAAATCTGAGTCACCAATCATTGTTAAAGGGATCGAAATAAACAAGAGCATGACCAATAATTCAACAAGGATTTGTGTCTCTCAACCTTCAAAAACAAGAATCTGTCAAAAGTTTTATATCATTGGAATTCTTAACTATTAATCTAACTAGTCTGGATATGCGAAAAATGCACCTCTAACTAAATGTAAACAAACAAACAACCCCATTCATATCATTGTCATTCTTTCTTGCACAAAGTATAAATGAAATCAAAGTTTCCTTCCCCAACTCCAGAACATCCCATCTCTACAAATTCCATACCATTACAAACCCTCATATAATCTCAAAATTATCAGCCTTCTAACATGCAACAACTTTTTCGTATAATATCATCACTGGAAAGAAATAGAAAAATGATACTGTGATCTATTTCAGCCAAATACTGCATATCCCAGACACTCCTTTAATCTCCTAAAGCCACTTTGTAGCGAAGTCCGTAAAATCCGACCACCTGATTTCTCATTGCAACTTTAAGTTTCTCAATTTATTCTTGGAATGAATACATGCCGCATTTAACTTGACCGTGTTTGCAATTCTGTATGCCACCTATTCTCTTATCACACTATCCTCCTAATCCCTCGAACTGTAGGTCTAATTTTCATTAGTTACCTATATTAGTACTTAGCTTACACTTTGCTTTTCCTTCAACAAAAAATTCCATTGCCTTATCATCCAAACAATGTCAACTTCCTAGATGTCAAATTCTCTTTTCTTTTAATCGTAACCTTCATTACCTTACAGCCCAACTCCAATTTTGTCATTCCTCCATCCCATGATGCCTTGATCTTGATTGTACTGGTTAAGAAGCTATCAGAATCAGCTTTCAATATCAGCATCTTCCCCATCTTTCTCCCACACCATAACTACCAGATCCTCCTCTAAACTTTCCAAGCCAACCATCTTAATTCTAACACGAAAAAAGTGAAAGATGCCCTACAGACCTCCCATCAACCAGTCCATAATCCTCTTCTATCTTTAACCTCAAGGACATACCAAAAGCCCTCCTCTTTTCACTCTGACAACTACCCAGATCCTTGTCCATTCTCCACAATCTGCCCATCCCACCATTTCACTAGCCCTTTTCACCAAGAAGATGGAAGAAGTCATATCACATTAGTTGCTGAAATTTAAGTAAGTTTTTGCAAATGGAATACAAATACAACAAAAAAATGAAATTCTTAGAATTGGTAATGATATGATCAGTCTGTTTTTCATAAAACATAGTATATTGTGCCACTTTTCCTTCGCTACTTATATATTTACCACATGGAATATTAAATTCACATTATATAGCAACAATACATTAGAATTCCTAAAGCATGCTAGGAAAAGTTACGAATCATCCATATGTTGTACTCAAAACTCAGGCTAAAGAATTTTTTTTTTTAAAAAAAACATATACCGGCATCATCAAAGTAGCAACCAATTCCAGTTGCAGATATCCCAACACCATGTGCTTCAAGGTATAATACTTGACCAAGAACTCCAGTCTCCCAGAATAGACGAGGATACATCCAAGCATTCCTTTCCCGCAAAACAGGCTCAAAACGAGCTACCATGCCTAGGCTGAAGCACCCATCCGAGGCAATATCCTGCATTTGAGGACAGAGATGGATGAGAGCAAAGAAAGACTCTAACAAGCACATAGGAAATATTAAAGCACCATACCTGATGGCAAGACAGCTGCTTGGCTAGCTCCTGACAGTTCCCTCTCGCAAGCCTGTACAGGGGGAGGCCAGCAGGGCAACCCTCCGGCTTCACCCACTCAAACTCCGGCCTCATCGCCCGCCTCAGGCCATCGAAATGTTCCTCGTTCCTCACCAAGAAATACAAGCCCTGAGGCAAATTCGCGACCCTGTGAACAAACAGAGCAGCATGCACCTCCGCATCCCAACTCAGAACCCTGAATGGCAGTGCGAATTGCTTCCCCTGCTTCTCCCCCGGTCCCACCTCCCCCGAAGGAAGGCAATGCAACAGTATCTGATAGAAAGTTTCCCTCTTCATCACATGAACGCCATCCATATCAACCGCACTCCTCCGCTTCCTGACCACCTCCCGAACCGTGAGACCTTTGTATAAACTTTCTGATATCAATCCGCTCTTGTGGAAGGGATTTACGGAGAAACGATCGCCGGGCGTCGGTGGCTTCTTCACGGCCTCGGCTGTCCGGTAGATGATATCCCAGCAAACATGGTCCTTGCTGAGAGAATCGGGGGTCCCGAGCCACTCCAAAGACGGAAACCGGGAGAGGGCGACGCTGAGCGCGGAGTAGTCAACGGAGGGCGCAGCGCCAAAGGGGAAGAGGAGGAGGGCGCAGTCGGGATGCTGGGATTCGATCCAGGGGAAGCGGCCGCGGACGGGTCGGTGGGGGAGCTGGGAAGGCGGCGGATGGTCGGCGCGGTGAAGGCCGAGGAGGCGGTCGAGGTCGTCGTGGCCGAGGACGTCGAGAAGGCGGGCGTCCCAGCCGAGGGAAGCGGCAGCGAGGGCGACGGCAGCGAGGGCGTGGCCGACGTCGTGGTTGCAGTAGCGGAGGGCGCGCTCGCCGTACTTCCAAGCCTCGCGCCAGAAGATGGAAGAGAGAACGAGGAGAAGCACGGAGCCGCCATGATTGGGGAAGAGGGAAGAGGTTTCGAGACGGGCGCGGAGCTCGAGGGAGTGGTCCTTGGGGGAGTAATGGGCGAGGAAAGGGGAAGAGGAGAGAGGGGAGTTGCCGTCGGGGAGAGATGGCGAGAGGAGGTGGGCTTCGGTGGGGTGGAGGTTGCCGCTGCTGGGGTTGACGCGGAGGGACCAGGTGGAGAGGCCGGTGGTCTTCCAGGCGGAGAGCGAGAGGGAGTCGTAGAGGAGGCGGGAGAGGAAGGCGTGGGAGAGCGGGTGAGGTGGTGAAGGAAAGGAAGAGAAAAGAGAGTGGTAGAGAGGAGAGTCGCCGGGGATAGGGGGGAAGTGGAGGAGAGGATGGAGAGGGGAGGAGAGGAAGCGGAGGAAAGGGTTGGGTTGGTTGGCCCAGTCGAGGCCGCGGGGGCCGCGGGCGTAGCCATTGGTGAGGGAGTGCTTGGTCTGGTTGTGGTACTTTAGGGCCTGCTGCTGGCTTTGAAGCTGCTCTTCTTGGTGATGTTGGGAAGGGAGAGGAGGAGGGGAGGGGTTGGAGTCCATGGCTGGGGCGGTGGAGCGGAGCGTTCTTCTTGACATTATCGGAGGGGAGGGGAAGCAGAAGGAGGTTCGGGAAGAAGAGTGAGGAAGGAAGAAGCACAGGCACATGCCTCTCTTTCTCCTCGCTATTCCTCTTCTTCTACTTCTAGCTTCTCCTCCGTTGCGTGACGGAGAAGAAATTGTTGGAAGGGAGAAGAATGTTCGACTCGGCGCGGCCGAGATGCACGCCATAGGGAGTGATTGTTGGGTCCGGCCCAATAGAATCACGATACCACATCCCACCAAAATTGGGCGAGCGTTTTGTCATAAACTCATCTAAAAAGAAAACTGATGCAGGACTAAACACATGCCCACAGATTCTCACATATTTTTTCTATCCAAAGATTCAAATTTATTCAAATCTAATCATAAGCATTACAATCAATCGATCTTTGATCGGCCCTAATGAATCCATAATGCAGTATACTCTAGTCCATATAAATTATGGACCGGATCTGCTCTAATACTATTTATTACAATTTAAAACCTCAGCCGGAAGGTATAATTTGAGTTTCTTGATTCTGTATAAATACTCTGATCTATGCGGCAAATAAACTATATGGGACTAAACATACGTCCTGTACGGATCCTCATACTTTACTGCCGAAATTGGAAACTTTCTGGCACCAAATATGCTTCTGCTTTGTTTTAGAAAACATGAGGACAGTAAAGAGGCTCAAGTGTTTGGCAACAACAAGATCTCTCTTATGCTATCTGCACCAAATCTAAATTGCAAATGATGGCCCACAAAAGAAATCGAACAACTAAAAATTTTCCTGATATTGTTTTACGATGGAATATCTGTTTGATGTTTCAGATGTATGTTTCAGGCTCTACAATCATATCCTAATTTATAAGCTTGAATATTCTATCACATTCATGGAATTTCTAAAAGGCTAAGATTGTACAACTTGTGATGCAAAAAGTAACCTAGAGAGAGATCTACTGAAGATGCATATGAACAAACAAAAAATCAGATCAAGTATTATATATGGTAAAAAAAAGACCCAATGCTGTAATTTCCAAAGAACATGGATAGTCTTCAACTTAGCCCCTTGAGCATACAATAGGTGTCCCGAAACTCCATGGATATTCTTCTTGTTTATAGATTTAATCTGCTCTTGTCAATCTGTAGCCTTTTTTTTTTATCATATCAAGCATAGTTGCCAAATAGACCAAATGAAACCCTTGTTAAAAGCCGCTTAATGAATTCTTCAATTCAACAACTTTATCTATATTATCAGATTTTTGTACCATTTGTATAAATTGACATCTTAACAGACCTTAAGGTATACCTCCAAAATAAAAATGAAAAAGACTAGATATTGTATTTCACAAAATTTATAATAATTCATTTTGGAGATATATTGAGGCTCATAAAATTTACAATGGACCAATAAATAAACATAAATATAACTTATGTCATTGTTGTCTAAGATGAAGTGGTAAGATTGCTGTGATTCCTCGGTCTTTGAATCATGATTGGCACCAGAGCTTTAGTCGAAGGTTTTGAATCAATACCTTCTTGTGGCCACAAATTTCAGATACGGCGATAATTTAATACAACCTGAATTCCTTTTTCTTTTTTGGTGTCTTGTTTGTTGTATCTTTACAAAAGGAAATTACAAGAAAACACTTTTATAAAACAACATATATAAATATACATATGTATCCATATATACATGTGGATACATAGTTATGTATTAACGCGCTAAATGTCTACACACACATTTCCATATTTATGTTTATATATACTAAATATGATATGTATATATCATGATAAAGGGCTTGGGCTGACAAGCACAACGGCCTAGGTTCGAGTTCTAGGGCAGCAACTTTGCCAATGAAAAAAACGGCCAAAGGTTACATCTGGATTGCCAGGAGCATAACTGATAAATGTAGTTTTTATTATATAATAAACATTTATATACACATGCATACATACATACACATATATTCACATACATAAATTCATGGGCATATATGTGTGTGTGTGTAAGTTTTATATGCATGCATATGGTCCAAGTGATACCCATACCTGTGTACACCGAGGTGATAACTTGTAGCAACAAAGTACTCTGCTACAGTGGTGCCGATACAACATATCTCCTGCATTCTGCACACAAGTTCATCTTCATTTACCCTGCCCATGCCTGAGATTACATCATCTTTTATAACACTGCATCCAAACTAGTAATGATCAAGCTCCTTCAAGGTACAATTATGAGCAAAATTTATTCTCTACGGCTGTAGGTTTAAAACCCCTACAAGGTAGTACAAAGCACCAATATGTATAGTTGGATCCCTCCTTTTCCAATTTCCTGATCTAAGAGGGTTTAGAAATGGGCCCAATCAAGGGAAATGCAAGCTCATTCCCTCAGTAGAAGTAGATGGCCTATGAATGGATAAATGATTAAGAATGGTATCTCATTATGGGTTTTCGCTTAAAACCGAATGGTCTCTCATCTGTGCAAGTGGTTGGCCATAGGCTTGGCCAAGTTATGCACTCAGAGACCGGAGATGATGTTACATGAATGTAAGTACAGATATTAAGGAGGCTGTCTATTTGCTCTTGAGGCATAATAAAAATTAAAATCTCCTTGAATGAGGTTATGTTTCTAGATATCTATTTTTAGGTGCACATGACCCTAAAAGAGTCTACATTCTCTGATTACTCCCCAACCCCCAAAAACAAGACCTATATGTTCTCTCAAAATGTTCTAAAAGAAGCCAATTAATGTTTTATAAACAAAAAATCAGGTCCTTATTCAATAGCAAAGGTACCAAGTAATGGCTGACAACTCCAAACAATTGTTGAGAGGCAAACTACTGTAGTTGAACATAATGGGTCTCAGAATTTGAGGTTCACCTAGCTGAACAGATGCCATTTGATTTTGACAATTCTATTACATTGAATGGCAAACTTCTATGGTCCCTTTCTTGGCTATTTATATGTACAGCCCTTTATTCAAGCCACTTGGACCTATGCAATCCATTATTGAAATTAGCTAACTCGCACTTTCACTTCTCAAATTCATGAAACTTATGTATTCTGAATATCGAAAAGCACATCAATTTTGTATATATGTAATTGCCCTTTTTGGGCTAGTGGGCCGGCCTGACCGGCCCACTAGCAATTGAGCGGACCTGTGGAGGAGAAGACTCCCGATCGGAGTCTTCTTCCTCCCCCGATATGGCGGGAAGTCAAGAATTCGAGGGCAAGCAAACCTTATAAAAAACCCCGGGATTTCCATCCATTTAAGGCCTTCTCCTCCTCCTTTGGACTCCATCACCAGTTTCTCCGAGAGTCGCCGCCGATCTCGACGATTCTTCTCCGAATCTCCTCCGCAATTCAGCGTCGGAAAAGGCCGCCGGAAGCTCGCCGGACCGAGGTAAGTGTTCCTCGTCTTCTTCTCTTCCTATCCTGGTATTTTAGAAGTGATTCGTTGTGGATTTGAGCCGGCAAATCGCCGGGATTTCACCCGAAACAGGGGAGCCCCGTTCGGCCTGTTTTCGCTCGCCGCCGGTCTTGTTCGCCGCCGTCGGCCGCCGAGGTTGGCCTAGCCTACCTCGCCACCTCCTTCCGCCGTCGGGCCTGCCCACCGCGGCCGCCCCTGGGTCCGATCGAGGAGAGGGGGGGAGGGGTCTCTCTATCCTCTCTCTTCCCATGCTTTCTCTCTCTTCCCATGCTTTCTCTCTCTTATTCTCTCTGGAGAGACATGTTGAACCGTAGACTCTGATTGAACTCAAACTGAGATTCTCTCTTTTTTACCTTTTTTTTTTTCTCTATAAAATTTATTTACACTATTTCTCACTATACTTTCTCTCTAAAATAGTTGAATCTAGTAGGAATTCTTCACAATGATTTAAATTAACCTTGATGAGGAGTCTTGATTCCGAATTGTTGGGCGGCGTGTCATTTGGCAACATGTCAACCCCATCCCGATCTTTGCCAACACTAGTCCGAGCATGATTCAATGAAATTAGCTTGATAAGGCACTCCTCCATGAGGACGTCGGAATTTAGGATTTTTATTTTTAAAATAATTATGATAAAATTATGATAGAAAATATGATTTTAGAATATTAAGCTTGAAAAAGAATTTTTGGAATTAATTTGATCTATTAGTTGAACCACATTTACAAGGTAAGTAATGGCCTATCTTTTCTAAAATTTTCATTTATATAATATTATTATTGCATCGAATAAATTGTTAATGGATTTATATATGATTTATAAATTTTATGAGATGATGATTTGAATGAAAAATAGATGGATAAATTGAAGTAACATTTTTCGAACTATTGTTATATTTACTGTTCTTACATTATATATATATATTTTGATCAAATTATGATATATCTATTATTTTACACAAAAACTTTGACACACGTCAGATTTAAAACTCTTAGCTTAACTATATTCTAGATCATGTCAATTAAGATTATGCATTGGCAGTTTTGGCCCCATCATAAGATATAAATATAGTATTCTAGCCTACTCTGTAGGATATAAGTACAATTTTGTTTCTGATCTAGCCACAGAATATAAGTGTGGACTGTTGAGTTGAATATGATTTATTTGGAATCAGATTTATTTATGATTATATAAACAGATATTTGAAAGATACATATTTCAATAAATTTATGTTTTGAAATGGAATTAGCTATATCTTTATACTGATTCAGAGCGAGTGAAGTCCTCTATCTTTAACTTGGCTCTTGCTCGATCTAGCAGGTGGTCTAGTATTTTTAAACGGTTTTGGTTCTCCGAGCTAGAGAGGACTTCACCTGATCTTGTTAGACCTGACTCAACCCGAAACCCTCCCATGGTATGAAATAAAATAATAGTTTCTTTCTAAAAGAAAGATCATGAAAAGGACCAGAAGGCAGCAGGAAACAAGCGAGTCCCAAGAAACAATTTGAGTTCCAAGAAGTACCTTCAGCGAGTCCCCTGCGCACAGCGATTCTGGTTTTGAAAAGTCGAGACGAGAACTCGTAAGAGGCTTGGCCATGAAGAAACGGAGGTAGTAGCGATCGAGCTCATCTTCCCCTCACCTGGCTTGCATCGAAGAGGAGAATAAAAGAGCGAGCGAGCGAGAGAAAGAGCGATGATGACTGATACATTTCCTTCTGCAAACACTCGTCCAGTTTCATATTTATTCAGCAATTATATCAGAATATAAGAGAAGATAGGCTTGCTCAGATTACGTAAGGAAAGTGCCACAGAAAAAGCAGAACAACCTCAGGAAATAGATTTAAGTGCAAACATCCGAGTCATCGGCAGAAACCAAGAAAATAATAATACGACTGTTCGGTACAAGTAATCCATCCAGTGATCCAAATCGTCGATATGGGAGTCTCATGAGGGGCCAAGGAGCCGAGAATGATCGACCAATGCTTCTAGTCATTTGACTTCCCGTATTCCTTTCTTATCCCTTGAGAATCACAAGAATTCGGTATTACAAATGAGATAATGGTACAAATACAAAATCTAGGGACAGCTATCATTTATACAAAATTACAGCTTTTCGTCTGCAGAGTTCCTGGAACCCCGCCCCAAAACTGGCTTTCAAAAACCGCCCCACAGCTTAAATCAGCCAGAATCCCACTCTGGCAACAAAGGCAGCAACAAACATTGATCACTTCCAGCCAAATGGAATGACAGCTTTTGCATCACTGCTGTGCGATATATCCAGCTCCAAGATTCAATCAAGAACTAAAGAAGCAAGATCTGGAGATTCTGATACCACCATGGCATCTGCAATCTTAAGAGCCATGACAGACTTGTATGCAGCCAATTCAGCATTTGCCATCAGCATTTGAGCCCTACTACGGAGTTGGATGGCCGATTCCACAGCTCTATCAGCCGCATTCTCTGCTTCTTGGACCCTCCTCCGTGAAGCCTCCTCTTTACCTCCAGCTACACAAGGAAATAATGAAAAATCAACACAAACCCACACGATTCAAGTAGTTCAAATTACACAACTTCCTAGGGATCACCCAAACTCATTAGAAGAGGAGAAACAAATAACAAAGCAACATAATATCAGATGGATCAGGAACCATCCAAATCTTTCACCTAGTAAAAGAACTGCCTATCATCATGAAACACCATGCACAATGCAGAGTATAACTGGCAATAAAAACTTACTCGACCACCTACAAAGATCGAGCAAGAGCGATCGAGCAAGAGCCAGAGAAAATACTAGACCACCTGCAAGATCGAGCAAGAGCCGGAGAAAATATGACATCCAAGTTCTCATCTAGATGTTGTGTAACCTACAAACATGTATTCTCAGGATATCTTGGGCAACAGAATCCATGACAATGTGGTTCAACACTACTTGGCACCCAAGCAAAAATTGTTTGCTATTTATCATTACGACATTTTGCCGAACCCTCTTTATCTAGTCAATCAGTTACTAGGTAAAAGGGCAACTGACATTTTGGCAGGAGGATTAGTCAACTGATTTACTGAGCCCAGAGCCATAAAAGAAGATCCCTGCCTTTATGGATTAAGCAAAAGTTATAGTATTCCATAAGGTTCTGTCCCTGGACTACAAAGTTCACAAGCCTCTTAATATCCTAACAAGCTCGAAGATACTGTTAAAGATTCAAAAACATGGAACCAAAAGTTAACAACATGGTTCATGGGCCTGTTAATTTCCTAACAAGTTCAAAAAAACTGTTGAGAGATTCAAATATGGATAGGTTGAGCGCCCATGAATAATACTCCTTTTGCATAGTGAAGTTACAAGAGAGAATCACTAGTAACACAAGTATAGGCATTAAGAGCACAGATCGCATGGGTTGAAGTAATATTGTATAGCTATTGTTGTACAGATTTGACGTGGGCCTTTACAACACATTTCATGACACAAGTTTTTCTGCTAGTGATGATTTTTTCATATGTGCAAATGCACACATTAATTTTAATTCTTCTTTGATAAAACCATGTTCACCTGATAATGTAAAATTCTCATAAAAGCAGTAAATCTGAAGAGACACTTATATTTGCATCAATTCTATATATTTCTAAGTGAATGATGGAAAGAATGGCTAGTTTATTTTTAAAAAATCCAAAAAAACAATTCCCAGCAGTGACATCATGTGCAGTAGAGAGTAATAACTGGCATGAAAACTTGCTCGACCACCTGCTAAACCGAGCAAGAGACAGAGAAAATACTAGACCACCTGTTAACTTGAGCAAGAGCCAGAGAAAATATGACATCCAAGGTTTCATCTAGATCTTGTGTAACCTACAAACACATATTCTCAGGATATGTTGGACAACAGAACCCATGACAATGTGGTTCGACACTTCTTGGCACCCAAGCAAAAATGTGTGCTATTTAACAGCACGACATTTTGCTGTACCCTCTTCATCTGGTCAATCAGTTTAGGTAAAAGGTCTTTGAGTAAGATTTGGGCAGGAGGATTAGTCAACTGATTTACGGAGCCTAGAGCCATAAAATAAGATCAAGACTCTAGGCCTGCCTTAACGAATTAAACAAAAGTTTAACCATCCCATAAGGTTTTGTCCCTGGACTACGAAGTTCACAAGCCTGTTAACATCCTAATAAGCTCAAAGATACTGTTGGAGATTCGAAAACATGGAAGCAAAAGTTAACAATATAGTTCACAAGCCTGTTAATTTCCTAACAAGTTCAAAGAAACAGTTGAGAGATTCAAATATGGATAGGTCGAGTGCCAACGAATAACTCCTTTTGCATAGTGAAGTTGCAAGAGAGAATCACTAGTAATGCAGTCTAGACATTTAGAGCACGGATCGCATAGTTCGAAGTATTATTCTAAAGCTAATATTGTACAGATTCGTGGACATTTACAACGCATTTCATGATACAAGCTTTTCTGCAAGTGATGATTTTTTCAGATATGCATATGCAAACATTAATTCTAATTTCTTCTTTGATAAAATTATGTCCACCTGATAATGTAAAATTCTCATAAAAGCAGTGCATCTGAAGATCCACTTCTATTAGCATATACAAACATTAATTCTAATTTCTTCTTTGATAAAATTATGTTCACCTGATAATGTAAAATTCTCATAAAAGCAGTGCATCTGAAGATACACTTCTATTTGCATTGATTCTATATATTTCTAAGTGAACTCTGGAAAAAATAGCTAGTTCATTTAAAAAAATCAAGAAAAAGGAATTCCCAGCAGTGACATATGTCGGATGAGTTAAGCCAGGTCAGCCTGCGATCCACCCCCACCCCCACCCCCACCCCCCTTTTCATTTTCTTTTGACACTCAAGAAAATACCATATAGGGCCAATATCCAACACCTAGTAGACCACCATCAATGTCAAGCTTAATTCCATCACAAACCTCTTCCGATAAGCCTTCAAGACAACCCCAGAAAGAAAACCAACAAACTTTGAACATTAGATCACATATAAACCTTGAAGAGTCTTAAATTATATATAGCACAAATATTATTAATTTCTAGTGCTGACCAATATTGGAAAAATGACTAAATTTCTCTCTCCTGATGCCTAGTCCATACTTATGGTAGTTATGGACTCCAGGAAAGCCATTCATTTGGAGAAAAAAATGGTTCTCAGAATAGACTAGCCAACACATAGTCCCCGGGCTTGAACAGGTCAATTATAGCATGAGGGAAAAAGAAGATTGGAAAGAGCTCAAATGCAATGAAAGTTTAAATCAAACAAGGAAAACACCTCACTAATGACATCGCAAAACATACCTTCCAAGAAGAATTCTGGCTTCCCTCTTCCAGACTGGCTACGTTGCCTCTTAAAAGATCTTTTTTTCCGAAACAATGGTCTCTGCATAAATTGTGCTCTCCTTGGGGTTGGGATGTCATACTGTGACAGGATCAAGAACACAATTACGTGATAATACAAAGTTATGTACCAAACTACCACATGCAAAAGGAACAAACCTCCAATAAATTACCTGTGAAAAAATGAACATCAAGAACGAAAATAAGAAGAATATGTTCTAAATCATATTCATTAGTACCTATCAATAACCCCTACATTAATAAAAATTAAAAAGACTAAAGTAAGAAGACCCAGCTATAATTAGTTTGAACAATCAATATGATAGAAATTGCAATCTATTGCACACTAACTAGATGTCAAATATGGATACATTCTGTCTTTCTGACAATTGCAAGATTTTATGGAGGCCTGTGATATAAAATTTAGGTAAGCACAGTTTTATAACAATGTAGGGTTCCCAATACTCTATAAAGAGTCATGTCCCTCAATCCACCTAGGAACAAAATAAAATATCAATGCATCTAAACAACTTACATAAGCACTTCAATCCAAAATACTAGTATGTCTAAAGATGAACACAAACTAAGCCACACAAGTCATTTTGAAAGATAAAACAACCAGTAAGCACAGGTACTAAAAGGTCTTAAGAGGCTAGGTGCATCGCTGGTTGACACAGATAGCTTCGGCACATAGAGAGGCACAAGGCTAGGTGCATTGCTGTATGTCCTAAGGCACCCGGTGCATTGATGTATGACATATTTTAACTTATGATGCTAGTTGACCGAGATAACCCAGATAAATTTCACCTTTCTCATTAACAAACTCCATTCCTTTGTCATATAAAAGATGCCTTAAAAAAATTATACTTTCATAATTCTCACATAAGCACTCATCAGTGTTTTATTTATGTATTCCATAGTTTTTTGATAAATGGTTAAGAGCATTTTTATCTTCCACCATTCAAAAAGCCCAACTATTCATTGATGCATAAATATAGTATGAAGAAAAAATCCTTGTGAGGATGGAATGCATGATAAAAGTGATGAATAATCTCTTGATGTTCTTGCATGATCCTTCCCCAGAAATTCAAAGAGCAAATAAATTAAACTATAAAAGAAAAACATAGTGGCATTGAAACAACTACAATGGAGCATAGTATTTAGAAAATATTCCAAATATTGCCACTACCATAAAACTCCTATAACATGTCAATATTTCTTTTGTGTGAAAATTTTCAATACATCAAAACTACCCTCCTCGCTTTCTTGACAAACTTTCATGTGCCCCAAATGCACGACTCTAACAACAACAAAGAGGCTTCAAGCCCACTTACTGCTTCCATTCCTCCTCCCCTCCCTCAATCCCCATCCCCTTTTCTCTATCTGCCCTGTCAGCCCCTTCCCATCCAATGAACAGCCGCGCATCTATCAACACCAGCACCCACACAAGTCAAGAGCCCACTATCAAGCAACATCGCAAGCAGGCAGCCTTTGCCTAGCCTACCCGTCCCCTCCCCCCCCACACACAAACAAAAAACCCTTTTTCTTTGCATATAACCCTCTGAAAATCCCTTGATAGGCACCACTGGTACATATCCTCGGACCTCACTCCAACTCCATAAATGTGACCATCTTATTTTCTCATCACTATAATTAGTGAAAAGAGGCTTTAGTTTGTATGTGTGCTTTAGTCTCTACGTGTATTTAAACGGGGCTTTATTTTCTGTCTGTCTTCACATTTGATGTGTAATATTCCAACTCTCAACTAAAGGGGTATAAACCTTTTCCTTTCTCGATAATTGCTTAAAAATGGCGTATTAATGAATCATTGACTTTGCCGTGCTACGCTTTCCAGTCCTCAGTAAAAAGACTGTTTGCTTAATTTTTCATATTTTAGGGGCTTTGATAAGCCATAGATAATGACTTGTGCTAAGACAAGAAACAACATCATGGCAACACTACAAGCTTAAATAGTTTCCAAGGCAGTTGCATGGGCAAGCAGCAACTAGACCTCATGGTCACAGTAGTCAGCTAACTCAGATCCAAATCATTTTCTTGATGGTAAGAAGCTGGTATACGCGCATATCCGGGAATTTATGCATGCAACATTTTGGTTGCACATGCATTTCTATATCTACATGTTATAGCGACAAGGACAATGAACTGTCTTCTATTTTTGCAATATGTAAGTACATAAAGCTAGCAATACAAGTTATGACCATTGTTTCAAATCCGGTGGAACATCCTGCAAGATACTGGGCAAAGTACTGTCCCAAGTGTTGGAACGGGGACGTCCCGCTATCGGCCCAGCATCCCAAATGACACGTACATGTCCAGTTTCAAGGAAAAACCAAGACCGCCCCATCCCACAGGATTTAGGACCTTGGTTATGATCATCATTCAGTACTGTTAAAAAGAAGCTTTGTTCTCTTTGCTATCTAACAAGTCAAAGCTGTCATTGCTTATATTTTTCTTCAAGGAAGAAACCAAGCAATACCATGATAATGGACATGTGACTATAGCTTGAGCGAATAAACTAACATATATAATAGTGAAGTCCTTCACAGATGTAGAAGGTTGATGTTGCATAAGCCTTCTTTAAGACTTGATGACTAGAATGTATTACCTATCCTTTGGTGCAGCAAATCAACTTTAAATAACTAATCTTAGTTGATGATAGAAGATTTTTGCTTTCAAATTCAAATGAGAGTATGCTTTGACACGACTGATTCTTCAAAGCTCATGTGCCACACTAAACATGATGCAATTAATCAACTTTCAGAATTCATGATTTTTTTAAGCTATTGAATTTGCTCTCGTTACCAATAAATGCATATTTTTTAATAGTAAACAATAGCATCATGTCTCAAAACTATCTAACAGTAGACAGAGATAATAATGAATCGCATATGTAAAAATAGGTGAAAAATGATTGGATACCAACACAACAAATTCCATATCATTAGTGTTGGAGCCCAAAGCATTGTGGATATGCAAGAGAAGAACTGAAGCATAATTGTTACCTGAAAGGCCCTAACCAGAGCTGCGTGTTTCTGGTTCCTCTTTTCTACCCAATAAACATACACAGCAGCCAGCATATCCCTGTTTCCCAAATCTTGACAAAGATCCAATGCCCTCTCTTTATCATAAATGCCATTGGGATTGTTATAAGCATCCTTTTCCAAGACAGATATTATTTTCTCAAAAGTTTCAGCTGAAATGTGACTAAAACCACTATTATCCACATCAGAAGAGCTAGTGTTTAGCTGCTCGAGCCACTTCTCATCCCCCGAGTCCATATCATATATGGCAACATTGCTTCTTAAAGCTCGCCCAACTTCATCATCCAACACCCTGATGTAACCATCAGGGCGCACAAAAGAAGCTGTAGCACTGTCCTCATAATCAACTTCACAAACCACTGGCACTGGTATTGCCCTTATAAAGACATCCTGTGAGTTCTGTGAATTACGTTCACGACATTCCATATGCAATTCCTTAAACACAAGCCAATCCCACCTGTCACAAAACTCAAGCTTCCAACCATCCTCTCCACTCCACATATAGGCATGAGTAAAACGGTTGACGACACAGGGCCTCACCTCTTGAGGTTTATGCAGGTACCTTGTCATGCCCCTTACCTTCACTGCTATGCACCAGTCTTGAGAATGTGAGAATTCCAACATAACATCAGCCCCTTCTTCCCTCCAGCACCTATCAGAAATAGTAACCAAGATATTTGCACTGCAATGTGCTGAGTCTATTTTTTGCTTCAACTCAACCAAAGCCGACTTAAGCTCGACGGGGCTCTTTGTCGATGACTTTCTGTGCTTTTCCTGAGATCCAAGAGGAGTCCAAGCATCACTATCATCTCTAGCACTTAAAAAATCACTTACACAATATTCAATTGTTTTCACATGGACAGGCTCCACAAAGGAGTCCCTTAGGGAAAGTGTTCTGGATTCTGGAAAAACTCCAACATTGTTTGGATTAGATCGCAATGAACCAGGATGTGAATTCATTAGGATAGGATGGCGACTTCTGGAATGCCTAGAGGAGCTCCTCTTTCTCTGATGTTTACGTAGCCTTGAGCCATGCAAAATTACAGCACTTCGTCCAACTGGTCTAGGGCCTTCCAATGCACTATGTGATTCATTCCTCTTCACAGCAGGAACTACAGAAACTGGGATTTCGGTTCCTGAATAAACTGTATCCCAAGTAATATGAGAATCATATTCTTGAAATCGCACAGCCACAGGAAAACTTGCGTGCAAACCCATTACGTATCTTGCAAGAACTCTCGGCAAGTATCGAGAACCAAGAACCATACTAACATGCAAACTCTTGAAGAAGAATGGAATGGCAGAGAAATTAAGCGAGAACAAAGGTATAAACTGTCTGGCACCATACGTCTTGAAAAGTCCACAAGCAGGTAAAGCAGTGCTGAAGAAAACATTCTGAACAGAAAACATGAATAAACATTCAAAACCTAAAAATATAACAGAAACAATGAAAGGGCAGCAAAAACAGAAAGCTTACATTGTTGCAGTGCTGAACTGGTAAGAAATGGACGCCATTTAGAGAGAAAGCACTGGCTATCGATTCAGATAGAAGAAAAGCAGCAAATTGCCAGATTCTCACTCTAGCCCTCTTCATCCCGCTAACTACAGAGATAAGGAAACGAGAAAACCGATGTGAACTACTGCTACAGGAGGAATCTATGAGCACGGCGAGCACCACAGAACCACTCACGCCAGTCCAGATATCATCCTCTAAAATGCCCACCTTTTCAGCAAAATGCCTTGCAGACTCTGTTATCCTAATTTCCTTCTCCCATCTACCTGTTCGTCTTGAGATCTTTTCTTGCTTCCTATCTATTTTCCCTGTCTCTCCTGAGACTTCCAGAACTAAAGGTTCCACCTTGGGCTTTTTCCTGCGCTGTTTCCGCACAAAAACGATTCCATACTTCCGATCCTTCTCGGAGCCCCTGTCCCCTATTCCAGAAAGCGAAGACACCGCATCGTCTGACCGTGGCCTCCGCCGCTTCCGGCTGTAAACTATCCCAAACTTTTCCCCATCGGGAGAATCCACAGAGCTCCTTCGACTGACAGATTCATCCGCCCCACCAGCGTCGGATTCCGGCGCCACGGGCTCGCGCCACTCATCCCCGGCCCCCAGATCCACCTTCTTCCCTCCCCCCTTCCACCACCGTAGATCCGCCGTGCCGCCACCGCCTCCGAGAACCCGCAGCCACTCGACCCCGTCGCTGTTTCCAGCATCCGCCTTCTTTCCCGGAGCCTGCTCCGACACCGCGAGGCGCTTCCCGGAGCGGAGAACCCTCGCCTCGGGTTCCCCGTCGCCACCGCCGCCAGCCTTGGCCGCAGCCTTGAGGACGAACACCCTGGTCGACCGCCGCGTCCCGACCGACGGCATCGACGCCGGCGGCGCCCGGAAGGGGAAGATCCTCGACCCAATCTCCGCTGCCCCCTCCGCCTCCCTCGCCGGCTCCCCGAGCTTCCGTACGATCTTCCGGTTCTCAGATCTCGCATGCCGTCTCATCCCTCGTCGGCGTCCTCATCGGCTTCCGGCGCCCACCCATCGCGGGATCCCATCACCGCCACCTCGACGACGCCCACGGTGACCGGATCCCAACCGACGATCCGATGAAATGCCCTCTGTTCTTCTCTCTTTCGCCCCTTTCCGGAAATTTGCCCCTTTCTTTATTTGTTACCTCCTCTTGCACTATCTCAAATTCTTGGCCGTTATGGCGTTTCACGAATTCGGCGTTGTAGCAACGAAGAGTCGAAGGAGAGAGAAGAAATGGGAGAGAGAGATAAAGAGAGAGAAAAGATAGAGGCGGCAGCACGAACGATCTAGGGTTTGTTTTTCTTTTTCCTTTTTCTTTAAAAAAAGAGGGGGAGAGAGAGTGGAAGCGGTGACCTTTCACCGCCTTAAGCGGACCGTGCGATGGAGATCTGACCGAGGATATACGCCCGCGCGAAGGGACGCCTCGAACGGTAACGAAATGCGCGGAGAAGAAATGCGTGGTGGCCTTTCCGCCCGTCGCGGGATTTTAAACGGGTAGCGGGATTTTTCGGTCCGAGAACTTAACGGGGAAGTATGCGATCTGCTGCGATCTAATGTCCGTCGAGAAATTTCTATACCTCCTACGTGGCAGAACCTAAGAATTTCAAGGAATTTCTCAGTGTTTCCCAGAAATTTCGATTATTGACGAACGGTCGAACGGTAGTGGAAGCCGAGGCGACAGCGGGAGGACGGCGACGCACGACAAAAAAACTCAATCGATCGGGCGATGTGATGAGGGCAGCGGACAGCCAATTTGGGGTTATCGCGCCAAAGACGTTACGCGGTGGGCCCATCTCCGGTGGGCCTCCCATGAGTGGTCCTTTTGGGCTTCAGATAGCTTTAGAGGTTGGACGGCCAGCCCTGTCTCGGGCCGAGTGCCTTACAGTCGGTGAGGCCCAAACCGTCTCGAATTATTTAAAGCTGCTTTGGATTATTAAAAAAAACACAAATTGAGATGTTTGTTCTGACAAATTTGCGCATGCCATACAACTAATTAGTTTACTGAAATTTGAAATAACATGAACTAAATAGTACATAGAATTGGAGCCACACATACTTTAAATAATTCCATTCAAAATCCAAATAATGATCCTCTGCTGGATAGAACTCCATTCAAAATTTCAGAATGAATTCAGGTGCTCTCTCTCTCTCTCTCTTTCTTTCTCAATGTACACCATGCAACTCCTCTTCTCCCTACCCAACTTCTTTTATAAAATTTGTTGTTTTTCCTTTTTAAACTTCGTATGCATTGCATGTTCATCTGGATTGGTTTCTAAGGAGCATTATTCATTTAAATTTTGTTTTAGTATTTTTTTTCGATTTACAAGTGTATACTGCAGTTTGATGTTATGCTATAACAAGAGTACGAATATATTTTTCTAAGAAAACTTATCAATTGTTCTGTTTAGATGCCAGCATAATTCTAACAATTGTTGTTCTAGATGCCTGTGTAACAATTGCTGTCATGTCTAATGCTAATTGTTATTTGCTGAATACAAAATACATGATCAAAAGGTGATGGACTTGGGAAAAGTAGTGCATGAGATATAGGCTTGCACATAAAATTTTAAGTGGATATTGTCATTGAATAAGCATCCCATTATGAGCCTTTCTTAAAAGTGCATCTTTGATATGCTTTGTCTGAGCAAAGCAAGAGACTAGAATCTCATATCTGGATTAGTAATAAAGTGTTTTCACATGAAATGAATATGGTGGGTTACCTAATCTTTCATCTTGGATGGGAAAAATAAAAAAAGTAATGAGTGTTTCATGTCTCATCAAAGGTTCACATACATATACAGTGATTGTTTTCAAGATGCAACTGGGGTGGTGTCGTGCAGGTGTGACAAGTTGACACAACATTTTCAGGTTTGGTTTGGATCTATTGGTTGATTTGCTACGGCTCCTCTATCTTCCCTCAAGATTTAAAGGAGTAAAATCCACATACATACAAGTATATAACCACACTTGCATATATAATAATTAATTCATGGATATATCATACAGGTCTAGAAAATTTTTTGGTAACTTCCAACTTCTATGATCTACTGCATCAAACCACATAACCACTGTTAAGATCTAACAAAATTTGATGGGCTAAAATTGGTTACTCTCAAGTCTAGGTTAATTAGAAAAAAATCTTCGCCTAAATTACTATGACAAGTCTGGGACACATGGAGCGCAAGGCTATGTTAAGTAATTTTCAGGTTTAATTACATGACTAGAGTCCAAGTATTGCATGTGACAAGATGAATGGGTGGCAATGATCTTTCATCTAATTAGAGATTTTTCCTTTTTTATTTATGTAATTTGATAAAATATTCTTGCAGTTTGGAAGGTGCAGTTTTTTCTCTCCCTTGGACTACAAACTGAACTAAATAAGCTATAGTTAATAGGAGATGTTGCATAAATAAAGTATGCAGTGAAAGAGATTTCAGAGTGTTGAAGCCTCAGTGGCATGGGAAAAGTTCAGTTAAGCATTATAGAGGATAAATAATATCATCGAAATAGCTATAGAGTATGTATGTAACTTACATAAATCTCCTAATTTAGCCGACTTTCTTTGTTTTGTTACCAACATCAGTAGTGTTAAAATGCTGAAAATAATAATCTGTTGGGGATCGATAGATTGCTGCTAGCCTTCAGGCAAAAACTTTAAGCCAAGAGAGCCTCCTTAGGCAAAGGCCAGCCAGCTTGAGATATTGTCAATATTTAAAGGCCATGTTTGTTTTGTAAAGCTTATTCTGGTAAAATATTGAGCCATTATTGAGCACACCCATGCCACTGGTTCTGGACCTTCTGCATAGCCTTTACTATAAATGAAAGAGACAGCTAGATGGCACATGGTGTACTTGATACAACAATCTGTTTGTGATATGTTATATGTGACATGCGTTGTATAGGGTTACTTACAAATAAAAATCCCAGAGCTTATCAAACGATAGAAAACCCTTGAAGGATGAAAATATGACATACAACACAATTATATGTGTGCGTGTGTGTATGTGTGTGTGTGTGGGTACGGATCAAGTTACACATGATATAACTCTTATAAAGTCATAAATTAGATAATGAGGGTCCTACACCGATGATCCAAGCTATTGGATGTGATCTACTACCTCTAAATTGCTTATATATCAAAGATCATATAATTTGGAGGCCTCTAATCTATGCATCGAGTGGTTAAAAAATATGTATTGTTTCATGCTATTTAAACTGTTCAATTTTTTATCACTTGATACATAGGCTAAAGATCTCCAAATCTTTTTTATGTCTAAGTAGTTCAAAGATAATATATGTACGTGTGTGTGCGTATGTATATATATGTACGTATGTATGTATGTATGTATGTATATGTATGTATGTGTATGGATCAAGTTCAAGTTATACCTGGTATAATTCTTATAGAGTTACACCTTTTCTGAATTGGATGATAGGGGTCCCACATCGATGATCCAAGCCATTAATATGATCTACTATCTCAAAACTACTAGAAGACTTGAATTGATACCATCATGTTATAGATCCTCCATTTCAAAGGGAAACAAAGTTTCACTAATTTCGAAGTTTACCTTTTCATGGAGATAGACCTATAGAAAGAACTAGTATAAATTTCAATATAAAAGATCCACAATTGATGAACTAGGTTAGAATTTCCATTTTTTAAGGGTATGAAATAATTTAGAATTGCAAAAATCAACAGCTTCTTTCTGATCAGCGGTATTTTTCTTTTATTATCTCAGTGTAGTTGAGTGATTCATACTTTTCATTATTTTCTTTAATCCATATTTAAATCTTTTTATTTTCTTTAATCCATATTTAGCATATCATCCATACTTTTTTTGTGCAAGATCTATCTTATCTCCATATGCACTGTTTATCAGGAATTGGTTGCACAAGGCAATGATAAATTCATTTAACTAATCAAGATAATAATAAACTCAATCTACCAGGTCAGTTTGTTTGAGGCTTACATAAAAACAAAAAAAAAAATGATCTGAAAAAAAATAATCCTCCAACTTTTGTTAGAGCAACATGAGCTTATATAATTACATCAGACACAAAAAAACACTGGGCAGTATATACGCAATTTTCAAGCTGAATTTGCATTAAGAGGTAAAACAAAAGAAGAAAGTGGCTTACAAAATGTTTGTTTATGTCTCATATCGTGATATACTTCAGAATAGATGAACGGACATTCTCCACAAAAGCTGCAGCTTCTTTCTGCAGAATAAGCCATACAACATACCAATGAGTGACCAAACACCTCAGTTGATTGACCTATTGAGCTATTCTACAAACCAAGCAAAAAAACAGAGACACCCAAAAGAAGAAAAGAAAGAAAGAAACAGCCAACCTGATCGTTACATAGTGCCTTGCTAAATGTTATCATCAAGAAGAGCCAATACAGATCTGTTTAGCTCATTCTGTTCAACCATCTCCAGTAACTGCTTATAGAGAAATATTTCACCAGTTACAAGATTCAGATTTAGTTAATGAGAAACTAAAACAATGATTTTTGAAGAGTGGGGAAGTAATGTATTAATCATACAGTTGCCTCCCAATCTTTTGATTGCAATATTTTCATAAGCCTTTGTTTTGCTAATATAAGGTCAGTCTCTGACTCTCTGTCTTATCATATATGCTTCTGCAGTAAGGATTAAGACAGAACTGGTGTTGTTTGGAGAAGAGAGCAGACCAACCCCTGATGCAAGGGACTTTTGGGGTGTCAACAGGCCTGTTCTCTCTAGCAAAACTTTCTGCATTGCTTCCAGCTCAATCAATCTATCCTCCATCTCCTGCAAAACACATTATAAAAGTCAGTCATACTTATATCCAACTACCAGTGAAGTAATCAGAAATTGCTTATTTCAATGAAAGACCATAGTTCTGGTCATTGCAAATCAAAGTTGCCCAAGTTCAGAGTTGTGGGCGATTGAAGAACTCTTTGTTTAATCTGCACATTTATGTGGTGTTGAATTATCCATGCCTGGTAGCTGCAAAACACTGGTTATAATTTTTATATGAAAGTCAGGTTGTGTTTTATGTATAGCGATTAAAAGGAGTTTTTTTCATACTTCTATTTACATTTTCTTGAATATATCCAAGTTCAAGCAATCAAATAGATGATTGTGCATACAAATAAAGATAACTACAGTAACTGCAAATTATCCTTCCTCGCCATTCAATTCTAGGAAGGATCAGATCACGACTTCATAATAGATTTTGGTTTGAACATATCAAAGTAAATTCAGGGACTGAAGAGTTCTCTCATAAATAAATAGAATGTTGATCTCCTCCAGATCCACATGCAACCGTAGACCTAGCATTTCTCAAACAGTGGGAAGCAAAGGGCCTTCTAAATGTCGCTCAAGCATATAACAAGTAACTTATGTGGTGAACCAAAAGAATGATCAGGCAATCCAGCCCATAGTGAACTTATCTGTGGAACATGAGACTAATGAAAAGAAGAAGAAAAAGAAGAATTTGGTCGACAATGCCAGCAACTTGATCCTTTGACCTAATGTAAGATGAAACAATTTATCCTTCAGCTTAAGTAAAATTCTTCTTAAACAGATGACAAGATTGAACATCTATTTCACTGTCACAACAAAACTTCAAGGACTTTTCAAAAGAAATGGCTCAATTTTTTACTTCTACATTAGTGGCTAGACCTTACAACAGAAATTCATTTAAATTCTTAGTTACAAGACAACCCATAATCAATCTTGTATCAATGAGAAAACTTGTCTAATAAAGAAACACAATAGCCATGTGTCTTTAAAACAATTCTTCTTCCTCTACGAAAACCTCGACCTTGACCTGGAGCATTTTTTGAATACCAAAGATATGAAATGCACAAAAAGATGAGGCTTAAAATGAGCATGCACAAATTAAATGACAATGCTGGCAGTGAAAGACATATCTAGCAGTTAAGTAATATATGATATCTTCTAAAACATCAAACACTATACTTGTACAAATGCAAGTATTACATTAAGATTCATAAGGGTATTGCCTAGTTACACAAGCGTACTAGTTTTTGTTACAAAAATAAGTCCAATAATTTCACCAACAAAGATTTATCTTTTCTTTAAACCCAACCACTTCAACTTAAATGTAGGAAAAGTGGTTTCCAAGAAACAAATTCAAACTTGTCCACCCCTGCAATCTAAAATCCTTTAACATAATTCATGCACACTGTAAATATTGCCACGCCCCGACCAGTTAACACAAGCCAAGCATGTGACAAACAGCCACCTCCTTAGTGTTTTATCCCACAGAATATGCAAGGCCTGCCTTTTTATTCATACATATTTGTATCATTCCAAACTCGGACAGTGGTAAGAAAAGCAACAAGTAGCTTAGCATGATTATTCAAGAAAGTCTACAATCTCAGGGGATCATAAGAAAACTCATACAAATATCCATTCAATTTATTCAAAGAAAAGCTAATTAGATGTCTTCTAGATCCTAAACCCCTCACTGTTCAGTTCCAAGTCTCGTCTATTCTTTTGCATCTAAAAAAAAAATAGAAGAGAGAGAATGAAACTTACAAGCTTAGTAAGTTATCAAAATCTCTAGTTGGATCAAGCATAACTTATAATTTGTTCAAATATAAACAATTTCACAATATTAAGATGCATTCACCAACATAAATTTCTTTTTTAAAATATGCCCTGCATAATGGTAAATCATAAACTCTCTCTCAACCATTGATAACTATAGCCACGATCAGCCCTATGACAAGGTCCGAAAGAGACTAGCCCCTAAAAACAGAACATGTGATTCATCAATGTGTGCCAATAATCAACCCCAACTGGCTAGGCTCAAAAGAGAACTAACTCTGAATCACACAGCCACAATTCACCCCATAATAGGGCAAAGAGACTGGTCCTAAGAACAAAACATGCGAACAATTTGTGTGTGCCAGCGATCAGTCTCGATTGGCTAGGCCCAAAGGACTAGCTCCGCCAGCGATCAACCCCAACTGACTAGATTCGAAAGAAATTAGTTTTTGACGTGTGGCCAACGATCAGTGCCATTGGCTAGACCTAAATCATAGTCAAACTAGAGAGTTTTTCATAATATCCATAACAATCAGTTTCTCATACATAACGTAAATATACTTGTTTCAACAACATAATAGTAACAACTAGAATTTCATATCTTATTTCCAAAAGCAGAAAATTCATTTTCTTCCAAAAATTCATGCGGAATTAAAATAAGAGTAATCATTTGTTTTAGATATCATGCAATATTAAAACAGGGATATCGTCTCATTTCAAAATCTACAGTTATGAAAATAAATCGCTGTTTTCATAACCATGCCAGAACAAGAATTTATGCCGGATCCATAATTTTTAAACTACTATTTTTATGCAGGCATGCATAATTCTTATAATCATGAGTAATTTCCAAAATTTCTAACTTTCAAATTTTTAAATATTTATCTTTTCAATCATTGGTTCAAAACTAAGCAATATGAACCCAATTTTTAAACTACTCGTTCCCCACCACATCCTTGTTAGTCGTTAGTTTTACCACTTTCCCATCTTTACATTCTTTATCTTTTTTTTCCACTCTATTTACTTCCCAACCTTTTGAACGACACAACAGGGAACTTTAAGAATACATTAATCATTACAAGATATCTTAATTTTCTTGTAAGGCACTGTTTAACTGTATAACTAAATGAAAGCCATCATGTAAAAAGGTATTCAGGAGATTTGTGCTGATATTGAATTCAAACAAAATCACATAACATTCAATCAAAACAAGAAAACCAGTAATGATGATCCACAGATCATTAGATAGCTTACCTAGTTGGTATTATCTCATTCACCTGTATATGACCAAGCACGAAACAATATTACCATGACAGAATATTCTGATTCTCAGCCCTATGTATAAGAGAGCTACTGGCTTTTTGGCCAATCATATGTCTTGTCACAGCAATCTCACACAAATTATTAACATAACAATACCAGCCGAGTAAATTCCTTATTCTCCTTCCACTACAATCTCTACTAACAGTGTCAGTTCTCATCAATTCATCGCATTGCCCTGACGCTCTGAACGGTGATAGAGAGAATGATTCCTGGGCAGCTTACCAAGGCCTCAGCCTCGCGATCTCGAACTCAAGCTCCCGAGCTCGGTGTCCGGAAAATACTCCACCAGTCCTTCGTTCGTCTCCGGCACCAGCCTCGCCTGTTGAAAGATGTGGATTAGCAAAGGTCAAAGAAAGGGGAAAGATTGTGTGCAGGGAAGATAGATGAGGAAATGGGTGAGAAAGACCTCGCGAAGAGCCCGGCGGCGCCCTTCTCCTCCCGGGCGTCGGCGTCCTCCTCGCGGCGCCGCTTAAGTCCAGCCGCGCTATGTGGCCCCCGAGGCAGAACCAGCATTCCTTCGAAATCCTGGAAACAAGAACAAGCGGAACCATGAAGCAGTGGCTCGGTGGAGCTCGGGAAAGGGAGGTGGAAGAGAGGAGGATTCGCACTCATCCGATGCGCGAAATTCTTCGGCTTGGGATCCTCGACGAAACTGTTTTGGAGCTTGTACTGCGGGCGACCAAGCTCGTGGATGCGACGCCCAGGGCGGCCATTCGCCAACCGCGGAAGGAAGTTTGGGTTTCTTTCTCCCCTGTTCTTTTTTTCGCTAAAAACTCCCTTGCTCTTTTCAACTGGGAGCACCGAGCACTGCACTGGTTCGGAGGGAAGGTCAATGGTGAGACGGGGAACAGATTGGTTTAGCTTCCGCAGCAGGCTCGGCTGGTTGGTAATCAGAATATACAACCATTTTAAAATTTTTCAAATGGTTCTTCGACATTTCCCAAATTGATCCCACCGATCATCTCGAGTAACTATAACATCATAATATAAAATTATATTATAATCAAATTATCCACCAGTAATTCAAAGTATAATATACGCCGCATTTCTGCAAGACAGATCTTACGAGCATGCAAAACCACCGGCCAAATCATTATAATCTTAGGGCAATAATAATAACTTTGCAATCTCCAAAAAAAAATAATTTAATTAAGATCTAAACAAATTATTATTATAATCAATTATTTCAAAGTAACATAAGCCAAAATATGCTAACTAATTATTATGATTCAGTTCGAACAAAATGTTCAAACTAAACTAAACTAGTCTAACTAAGCTAACATAAAAATTCAAATGATCATGAATATCTTCAGAAGATAACGCACTCCTCCAAGTCCCGAGCAATTATTTATCAAAATCTTAAAAATAGAAAAAAATAATATAATGAACTACATCAGTCCAATAAGCAATATAACACAATAATAGCTAGTAGCGAGTGGCGGCTGCAGCCAGTGCCAAAACCACTCAAAACAGAGTTCCGACCTCTTTAACCATGGAAATCGAGCATCCCAATAGCGGGAGCTCCGACTAAGGTGTCCTGCCACTGCAAGGGATTAGAGAAAGATCCTGACGATGAGCATCGGTGGTAGAAACAGCCGGAATCAAGAAAAATAGGGGTTGACCTATCGAAACAAAGAAAATAAGGCATTGCCCTTTTTCACCAAGAATTCGACGATCATTGGTCTAATCGGGGCTCCCAACGACCTTCGGAAGGAGAGAAAGAGTAGCTCTAGGGAGGCTGGGTCCTTTCTTGGTTTCCGGCAACAATTGGTTGCGGCGAGGTGTAAAGGCGATCGACGGTCAAAGAAAGATTCGAAGAAATCCTCCGACATGGAGCTCCAATTAAGGTTGGACCTCTAGTGGAGTGGAAGAGAGACCGGGAGGGCCTCTAAATAGGCTCGGACGCGACCAAAATCTGACCCGGAGTCAGATTCCATCCAATAATCTCGAAAGAAAGAAGACTCTTATCGGAAGTCTCTTCTCTCTAGACAGGCACGCGACACGTGCCGAAATTTTTTCCCTTTTTTTTTGGTTTGGGCCAAAAATGGCTGAGCCAATCAAGTGGACCGGGCCTAGTTTTTTGGGTTTACACTACCTATTGTGTCAGATCTAAAAGTACCCCAAACTCCTTTATTCATCCACCGGCATAGGGAGATGGTTTGAGCACAGATAAAAAGAGGGATTGTTGTGTGTGTCATCCACCAGCTGCTAGCAATATAGAGGAAAAGGAAGAAGATAAAAAGAGAGGTCAATGATTGCACAGATCTCAAAAGCAACATCATGGATAATCCAAATATTCATCTGACTGCATGGATCCCAAAGTGGTCAATGGATGATCTGACTGCATAGATCTCAAAGCAAACATATAGATGATCATGATATTGATCCATCGGAATAGATCTCAAAGCGATCAATGAATAATCAGAATTATTCATCCACCTGCATAAATCTCAAATCAATTGCATGTACGATTTGAATATTCACCCACCTGCACAAATCTCAAGGCAATCAATGGATGATCAAAATTATTCATCCACTTACATAAATCTCAAAGCGGTTGTTTGGACGATCTGAATTATTTGTCCACCAGCTTGGATCTCAAAAAGATATTCAAATAGGCTTAGAGAGGGAGAAGGCATTTTCATCAATTAAAATGGTAGGCTAATGTGGTCTCCTGGTCGGTAAGCCAAAGGACCGGTTTGAAATAGTTTGAAAACTTAAATAACTTTTTAAAATCAAGGAAGTGTCTCTGAGAACGATTTTAAATTGAGAGGATGTCCTTAGAATTTTCCAAAAGAGCAATCAGCCCATGAAAAGAATGGATTCTTGCCTCGGCTCTGGAATTGGGTACATGTTGTGATAGGATTTTTGGCGAAGGTGCGAGGGAGCTCTTCTTCATCTAAGAGATTTAGCAAGAACTTGATATCATTTAAGATTTTTATATAGTGTAGAGTAGTATTTTTTACTATAGTGTGATCTTATAATTAGAATGCATTCTATTTTACATAATCTATATTAATTTATAAATATTATAAAATATTTATGTATATAGATATTAATAATTAAATACATATTATTATATATTAGTAGTTTGACCTAATTTATGCACACCTCGGGCAAGCAAAGCCTTGATCTAGCTTAGCTCGTTTCTCAATCAAGCAAGCTGAACTCAAATCAAATTTCAAGCCAAACTCAAACTAGACCACAAATAACTGGCTTGTTCGCCAGCCTGGAAATTCATGCATGGCCCAGGAGAAGTGTCCTCACATATTGTGCTCGTTTAATGCAGAGTAGCTCAACGAATTTGGTCCTCTGCTAATATTTTGGGCTCGTTTGGTTCGTGGAAAGCATTTTTCCTTCTAGGAATATGATTCATGGAAAACAAATTCCTAAGAAGATGATGCTTAGGAAAGTACTTTTGGCATGTTTGGTTGACCATGGGAAAGTGACAAATTTCCAAAGTGTTTATGTTTGGTTGACCATCTATTTTCCTGGAAAAGTTGTGTATAATTCCTACTATGCCCTTAATAAAAATTAGGTCTTTAATGTCTTTTAATACTTCTTTAATGCTAAAGGGTCTTTTTGGGAAAAAATAAAAATGGAGTGATTCTCGCCTCATGGGAAAGTAACTTTCAAATGTTTCTTATAAGAAAGACTTTCCTATGAAATGTGAGAATTATATTTCCATGGGAATACAACTTTTTCGTCTCTCTCCTTTGAAAACTCCAACCAAACAAGAGGCATCTCATTACTTTCCCATTGACCACACTTCCCTCCCTTCTTTTCCCGCGAACCAAACGAGCCTTTTCATTGTAATTCTCTTTCCAAAGTACTTATCTTTCCATGCCACGTTAATACTCTTATACGATAGCTTAGAAATACCTACCATATCACATCCGCTAAGCAAGAAAAGAACTATTTATTATCTTCAATACTCTATCTGATTGTCCAAGATAACAGCAAATCTCTAGCACATATTGTTCTGGGGGCTACCTTTCTAGCTCATAAATTAGCCAAGATCATGGCTGAGAAAAAACCTTTTCAAACTAGGGGAATCTCGGGATTATTCAACGACACCACCTCCTCCCCATAGGTGATTTAATTAACTTGGAATCGTCCACGCCTTGGTGATGTAAACTTGTAACGGCGAACTTTCTAGCTCACAAATTCGCCAAGATCATAGCTGAGAAAAAACCTTTTCAAACTAGGGGAATCTTAGGATTATTCAATGACACCACCTCTTTATATCATAAAAGATAGTACGGAGAGGTGAGTTTATATGATCCATGGAGGTATCATAAAAGATAGTATGGAGAGGTGAGTTTATACGATCGAGTGAGGCTAACAACAGGTGTCGGCGGGTGGTCCTCGCGATTCTAGAGTTGAGAGTTTGCGATAATTTTGAACCTCGCCCAAAAAGACTAATCGGAAGGTATTATTTGAGTTCGTTGATTTTATATAAATACCCAAAATTTACCTAGCGAATAACCGATATGGGACTAAATACAGACAAGCTCTGATGTCCTCATCATGCTAAGAGCTCAAATTTATTTAAATCCGATCACAAGTACCATGATTGGCCCGTAGTCAGCCTCAATGAATCCATGCTGCAGTGTCCCCTAATCCATGATTGAGCTATTATACTCCATTACATGTAAGAGCTAATGCATTCTTTACATGTGCATGTTTAGCTTCTTCCTACCACATAGATGTAGTTTCTTTTAAACTTTAGATTTGTGAAGGCAAGCATGGGTGTATTTAGCCCCATATAGGCTAATGATATGAGAACGGATCCAACTCAGACCCATGTGCATCGAGGAACACAACAACATGACACAAGCTAATTCTGATGTCTATGATTGAATTTGTGATACTTACGATTGAATTTAAATGGTTTCAGACCTTTAGCCTGAAAAGAACGCTAGGAATTAAAGGTGTGATCATGTGAGAGATCCATGCAGCCAGACATTTACTCCTATATCAACTAAACTTAGTTATTTATATATGACTAAGAATTCTAAATAATACTTTCCGACTAACCTATTTTTTTTTTATGAGGTTTTGGATTGACACAGAATTGTGACATGCACCAATTGCAGTCTTCATTTGAGACCACCACTCCAACAAAACAATCATATAATATAGCATTCTATTCTAGCATTCAAATGCATGTAGTATGAAATTAGTTATATCTTTGGACTCTTCCGGTATGATTCCTCGTTTTTGGGATTTCTCTATACCCTTGAAAGGCCCAAAATCATTTGAAAATTGGAATATATAACCATAGCTGAAGGACAAACATTTCGTTCCAAAGACTTTCAAAGTCCCAACTGGTAGCCGTGACGTGTTCCAACTTTAGCGAAAGCAAAACAATTATAGGAGTATGACCAAACATGTTCACGCGTCGGCCATCTAGATACTTTTTTTCTACCATCTCCATTACGCTTTCATCCTTCGATCGAGACAAAAAAAAAATAGGAAAAAAAAAAGAGAAAGAAGCCTGAACAATGCAGCAGACTGGATCGCCTCTTATGTTGCTCGGCATAATGAGAAGGTCTTTTGGTCTAGTTTAGATTGCATTCCACATGCTTTATTTTGTTTACTTTCTTTTAATATATCTGGTTGTATTCACATTAGAGGTATATGAAATGAAATATCGTTTTGACAAAAAAAAAAAAAAAAACAAATCCAAACCAATTTGATATTGTCAGTATAATTTGTTCTTCTCATGTGAAAAAATAAACTCCTCCTTGGTATGCTCGACTGTTCCAATCACATTACAGAGCTATTTGGAGCATATTCACATCTAATCATACGTCTCAAAATCTGATAGTGATACGAATATGGGTGATGATGCAAAAGCTCTATTATGCACTAACAAAATACAAAATCCAACAACAAAACGGCTAATTAGCCACGCATCTTAACTTGGCCTCCAGCTATTTCCATGGCTACTATAATTTTTTTTTAAAATATCATCCGTTGGATCACATAATAATTATTTTAAAATCCATGCATATAGATAAAAAAATTAAAATATTTTAAAATTTGTGTAAGATATTGTTTCGGGCAAAAGTTACGTCATTATTATACAACATGGATCCGTAAACAACATGTTCCAGATGTCACCTGTTCCAGATGTTGCAACGGTCAATTGGTATTCCGCGTCGCCATTATTAATTTGTAAACGCCCTTTTCATAACTGCTTTTGTGTTGCGTGCGGGACTGGACATTTGACTGCTCTTAGCGTTCACCACGACCGTCCATCTCATCGGCTTACCATCCTCCGGTCATCACAGACCGTCCAATCAACGATCCCTCAAGGCCCTGCAATAGCCACCTTCTCTTTCCACCGGTCAAAAACGCCAACACTCGTTGACGGCAAGTCGATCGACTTGGAGGTAACGAGGAGCCGCCCACGTCACGACGGCGACTAGTCCTGGAAGATGGAGCGTGCCCGGGAAGCTATATTCAAGCCCCCACAAGGTTCCCTATTCGGTCTCTGGGAAATAATAGAGGGCGGAGAGGGAGAGACTAAGAGAGGGAGAGGCAGAGAGAGAGAGAGAGAGAGAGAGATGGGGTTTTTAGGGCAGAAGATGGCGGCGATGGTGGTCGTGGTGTGGGTGGCGATGATGGCGGCGGCGGCGAGGGGGCAGACGGTACCGTCGTGCGCGTCGAATCTGGTGCCGTGCTGGCAGTACGTGAACAAGACGAACCCGCCCGCGGAGACGTGCTGCGGGCCGCTGAGGACTGCGGTGACGAACGAGATGTCGTGCTTGTGCGCGCTCTACGAGAGCCCCGACATCCTTAAAGCCTTCGGCATCACCCTCGAGAAGGGCCGCGAGCTCTCCCGCCGCTGCGGCATCACCAACCAGCTCTCCTGCGACACCGGAGGTAATCTTGCCCCCATCGGTTACCCTGAACCCCCGACACTTCTTCTTCTCCTTATTTTATCGCCCTCTCGATCACGGAGCCTTGTTGGCTCCCGTGAATTAAGATGCCGGTCGTCGGCCGATGATCTTCTGATCGGGCGTGGGCGACAATCGGATCTCCGTGGGTCGCTTTATTTTGGAATGTATTCTCGCTCAGCTGTATTGTTCCGCGCAGCAGACAGGCTTTTTAGCGAATCGCACTGCGGCTTCTCTCTGATTTTTGTACGTTTCAATGTCCTATTTGCTGAAAAGTCTGTCAGCCGCTCGGGAACTGAGCGCTCCGAACCTGCCGTTGCGTTTTGAGGGGGGAAACGACTCTTCATCACGGTCGATCACGGCTGTGAGCATTAAAAAAAATAAATAAAACTAAAATGAATAGATGCACATTTAGAAGTTCAGCTATTTCCTCACCTACTCCGTTTTGATTTTACGTTCTTACCTGTGGCTGTGTGAGTTGCTAACTCGTTGTTTTTCTTGTCAATTAATTTCTTGCAGCTCCGGCGTCTACTCCTCCAGGTATGTTACCGACTCCATTATTTTGAAGGCACTTCGAACAAAATAAAGAAAACTCTTGCTAGCTAATGGAATTGATCAAGAGTTACATTCTCTACTATTACATAAAAAGTTCTTATTTGATACCGGGCTAGATTCTAAAATTAGATCTTTCTATTTTCCGGATCGGGTTTGAATTTACTGAATTTAGACC
The DNA here is from genome assembly GCA_025769935.1 of Phoenix roebelenii. Classification (NCBI taxonomy): domain Eukaryota; kingdom Viridiplantae; phylum Streptophyta; class Magnoliopsida; order Arecales; family Arecaceae; genus Phoenix; species Phoenix roebelenii. The sequence continues at coordinate 6,835,587 of JAOXJJ010000819.1, forward strand.
TAACCTGACCCGATCCGTTTGAATTTTGGACAATTGTGGATTTCCAACACTACTACCCAAACCCGGTAAACCATTTGAGCCCCAAAAAAATCCAAATTCGTGTTATTCTCTGAGTTATGCCTTATGACTAATGTGCATGTCCTGTATGTGAGCAGTATTTTGCATCTTGAGTTTATAGCTCCAATTCGAAATATAAAATGATTCATGCAATTTCATCGTCTGGTTTTGAAGGCTTATTAAAAAATAATAAGCATTTGTAGCGACAAAGTAATCATTGGGCCTTGAAAAGTCTTGAGTATGAAGACACGGGCTGTTCTCCAAATAATCTAATTTGATGAATATTGTATGTTATTTTTGTAGCCAATCAACCTTACCTAGTTTGCAGTTTTTTGTTCTTCAATATCCAAAAGGAAAGTCATGGAGGCTCTCTTTTTCTTTACAAACACAATCATACTCTTTCATGTTCATTCCAACCTTATTTGGATCTGAATCGGATCTGACTTGGACCTAAATTTTTTGGGTTGGGGCCAGATTATATATGGACCCAACCTGACCCGTTGGGTCAGAAATTTTAGCAATGGATCCGACCCGATCTTTTATTGGATTGGGTCTGAGTCCAACATTAGGATCCAAACAAAGAATCTAGTTGGGTCGAGGTCACTCATGAGCCGGTTTGAATCAACCCATTTGCACCCCTAGTCATCACTAAGGCAATCTTGTATCTTTGGCATGTTTGACAATCAGGTTGCTTATAACTAATAAATCATTATTTTCTTCAACACGAGTTAGCTCGCTCTATGAGTGCTCTCTTCTTTAATGGTGAAACCCTCGTTTTCTATGGATAATGTTTTAAAGGAGTTAGAAAAGTGCATTAACTGGGAGTGGGAGTGTTATTATCAACTGACATAAAGGATTTTCATGAAAAAAGATCCAACCTCTTACATTTTGTTAGTTAATGGAATTACAGCTAGGGGTGGCAATCAGCGGGTTAGGTTGATCTCATATAGTGAAGCTCATAGGGTCCGAATCCAATCCAACCGAACCTGTCGAGAATGTCCGATCCAAACCTAACTAGCAGCCAACCTACCAAACTGTGACCAACCCATTGACCTGTCTCAAGCTATGTAGTTTAGGGCTTTATATTGAATGGATAGACTGCTTTTCATTATTTTGCACCATTTGTGCTACAGCTCATCTCTCCTTTTAGTTATAAGCCATTGATTCAATGGTCCACCAGCTCATATATTACGTAATTTTAAAATATATAAATAGAATATTAAATAATCATATAGCATATCCCTTTATGAGCTGATGGGTTGCCTGCTGGTGAGTTGAGATTGGCTGATCTGTACTTGACCCACGAACCCGATGTGTCGGGTTAGGCAAGTCAGGTCCAGGTTCGATCGGGTAAACATGTGAGGTCAGAAATTGTCACCCCTAGTTACTCCCACCACCAGATGATGCTTCTTCTTGGATCACTCACACGCATCAAATATTGTTGGCTGTTCCAGTAAGACTCATGAAGCTTAATCTGCAAGAATATCATAAATATAAGTATATTTTTAACCCATCCATATTTATAAAGATCCGATAGCTCATCTTAGACGAACTTTAATCACATTTTGTTGAATTACAAAATCCTACACACGCCATGAAAAAGATTTATTTTAAACGATATAGAATTATTTAACTTGTATCCCAAGGTTGCTGAAACTATTATCTAGACCAACTTATATGAAATTTTGTCAATATCTGTCTTTTTATTTATAAATTACATTTGGCCCTTGTGCCCTTGAACCCAAACCCATCCGCACCTCTCCACCCACCCCAAAAACGCCCAATACAAAACCAAATAAATAAATAGTGATATAATCTGTTAGCGAATGTAATAAAGTCCTCATAAAATATTAAATTACCAAATGCTTAATAAGATATTGGTCAGATCATGTCCTCATTGACTTGCATGATAGATGATCTATGTTTTCATCTATACTACTCTTGTTAATGCACGTATTATGCCTTTGTCAATTAAGTTAAAGATTGTGAGAAGAATTGATCAGAGTTGGTAACCAATTATAAATGGCAAATATTGGAATTGACATTTGAGCATCATCTTTGCTGCACGTCAGTTTGAGCCTTTCACCATCTATAATTAGTTATCATCTTTGATATATGGTCTATTTCCCTTTTTTGATGAAGGCATAATATTGGCATGAACAACTCCTTGTCTTAATTGAACTTGATTTAGTCTGACGAAATTCATATTATCAGTATATAGTGTAATCACTGCTGGAATATTGCAGAGCCATTGTGATATCCCACTGCGCTTTTTTTTTTTTAACTTAGAAATTATGACACTCTAATGAGTCTGCAATTTTGTTGACCTCATAGTATTTTTCATAAATGATTTTTTTAGTCAAAGATGTCATCGATTCATCTCTGCAAAAGTTTGGAGATAGGATATCAGGTTTTTAGTGAAGTACACAATCATGTGCTTGAGAGAATAGTATTAGACTATTTTTGAGAAGGAAAAAAAAACCTGAGTCACATTAAATACCTATCTGTAGATGGTCCAAACAGTAAGAGTGCTGGAAGTTTGTCATGTTGCGTTATAATTGATCATAGCATAGCTTCAGTTGAAAATTGTCAGGATAATTTTCAAATTTCCCGTGTTTTATTGAATACTACAAGCGTGCTGGAGCCCTGGAGTGTGTGTCAATTTTCATTCAGCATCATTACTCTAGCTTAAAAAAAGTGTGATTTTTGAAGGCATTCAAAGTGAGTTGATTGAATTAGGAATGACCAAGGGAGCAGCATGGTTATTTCTTTACCTTCCCACAAGTATGTGGCTGTCTGTATGGGTCCATATCGGTATCACTCAACCACCTGTTTTATGGTCTTGTTTAATGGCATTAAATATTGCTGTCTTGCTGAGAAACAGTACTTTTATATCTAGTCTAGGAAGAGAAAAAGGATGTTGTGTTGATCCTTGTGGTTGTGACCCCTTTTTCCTTGGTTGTATTAAATTGCAGCTACTCCTGGAGGTGGAAGTGGAAGCGGGCATAGAGCGTCCTGGTTTGGAATCACAGGCTTGACGAGCTTTCTCTTCTTCTGGTGGTCCATTTTGGCATAGGAGGGGTATCCTATCCTATCCTATCTCCCATCCTGACTGGAGAAACTAGCAGAAGGATTGTTCCATTAGAATCGTTGTTTGGTCATCATATTGTTGTCAGTTTTCCGATTTCATTTATTTGGACTTAGGTGACGGGCTGACGGCTGGTAGTCCATCCTGTCACTTGTTTGATGAGCAGTTCCTTGGTGTTATCCATCTACATCAGAGTATATTTGGTTTCATGATTTTATCTTCTTCTCCTCATAAAATTATCATCAGAACATGTCCGGAAACTGGGATTTGGTGCGCAAATTTGGTGTCTGCTGTAATGATGGTTTTATAAATTCTTACCTCATGCCGTTGGGATTAATCTGCCAAAAGAGATATTAAGAGGGAAGTCCCATTGAGCAAGTAGGAGGGCTGGTGTAAGACAAATCCAGGTTAGGCAGATGGAAAATTTTGAAGTAATTGCTCTTATCAAAATTTTGATGACCACCATAGCTCCTAGAAAAGCATATTTAATGGTTTTAGAGTGACTAGATTTAAAATTTGTAAAAATAATTGACAATTTTAGCTTCAACGCCAATTTTTTAAAATTTTATAAATTATAAGATTATTTATCAGTATATTAATTAAATACTATATTAATAATTCTAAATTTTAGCATTTGAAATTATATCTTAATATTATAAAAAAATATAGCAGTATTTATAATAAAATATTACTAATAAAAATATTTATGAAATATTATAACGTGACAAAAAAAAACATTAGTTGCATAAAATAAGAAATATCATAAATATTTTTTGTGAAAAACGTTTTTGTTATTGTGAATGGTGCCGGGTTCATTCAGATTTGAGTGCCTCGAAGGATATTTTGTATGCGAGACGAGTGTTGGGGGCCGACAACCTATTTCTCGAAGTTGACTCTTCCACGGTGGTTGACCGGATCCAGAGAGTGGATAGGTATAGAAAGTCGGGGACGGCCATCCGTTGATACGGGACACCCGTAGATGAGTGCGGAAGTTGACCTCCTGTCGGATAAAGCATATGTACCAAGAGGCGAACAACGCAGTAAACTGGGTCGCCTCTTATGTTGCCCGACACTCTGGAGAGATCATTTGGACAAACTTAGCTTGCATTCCACGCGCATTCTACTATTTACTTTTACTTGATCTGGCTGATTGTACTCACTTTAGAGTGAAATAAAATGAAATGTCGTTTCGACTAAAAGAAGAAAAAGCGGTCTAGAGATTGGGATCAGGAAAGCTACCCGATGGGAGACATGCATGTACAAGTCTACCGCAGCTTGTGTTATTACGTCCACTCTCCCATTCCGAGAGTGTAGGCTAGCGCGCTCCAGAGGGCCGCTGACGTAGGCCAGGCCATGGGCCTTCGTGATTAATGTGAGAATTGGCCCAATTAGGCTCATTTCAGATTGAAGACGGCAATGCTCACTGACTTCAATCGAAAAAGTTCAAGATTTTTGGGATCGAAATAGAGAAGGATGCGTTCCTCCTCTACCTGATCCCTGGGCCGTTGGGATAAGGACGCCCCAACTGTGGCCGATGGGGATTTGGCGGGTCGGTGTGAACGGCCAGGAGCCATGTTGGGCCACTGCAACTAACGGACAGCCGGCCCGATTCAAGCTTATCTCCTCCCTAATATCTTTTATAAATCTCTTTTTCCCCTCCACTTGATTCACCACAAAGCTCCCCCTTCTTCTTTTTTCATTTCTAGCTGTTGTTGTGCCACCCCAGTCAACCGAACCTTATTGTCCTTTTTCTCTCGTTAGTTTCTCTTTTCTAGCCCATAGACCTGATGCATAGGTGATATTTGCCATAGACAACCAAATCCAAATCCTTGATTGAACTTGAATTGGGACTCTCTCTTCTTCCTCTTTCTCTCTCTAAGCGATAGCTAAGGATCTTAATTCAAAGCCCTAAGTCTCTTTGCTTAGATCCAAGTTGACCCTTGCGTGGAAGCTTGAATCACCTCAGTACCCATACAACATATCGACCTTGTACCTCAGCCTTGTCAAGTACTTCCTAGAATTTGATTATCATTGATCTTTATTAAGCCATTAAATCATAGCTTATCTTGATCAGTTTAGCTCACCTTGTTCAGACCAACCCATCCAGTCAGGTACCACCCAGATTAACCCTGCCTTTTCTTCATCCTGATTTGGATATGAGGTCGTATTCCCCGATAGTATTTTGATTTATAACTTTGCTTGGTTTCTAAGATGACGATGGAATTAATTGTATTTTTAATGATATTAAAATAGGTGAACTTGACTTGCCAACATGAAGTAGGATTTTGAAGCAAGAAGAGGTAAGTAATATGATGCTTCAAAGTACGTTTTCCATTTTTTTGGTAAAATAATAATTAATTTATTAAATTTGATTATGATATCTATTTTATACTTGGTTAAACAGGTCAGGTATGTTATTGTTACGATAGTAATTATTTTAAAATATGTTATGTATTATGTTATAAAATTTGAAAAATATGACTAGAAAAATTATGAAATTATTTTATATGTATGAATTTTCAGCATGGCTATATCTAGCCCCAGCAATAAGGATTATTCGTTAGCTCTGTCGACTTATAATCCGAGAAACTGATTTTGACATCGAGTCACCGATGATTAGAATAGTGGTATTTAGATACCGAACCACCGATGATTAGAATAGTGGTATTTGGTACTTTGTGCATTCTATATCTGATCTATGCTATTGGGTTACGTGGTCATAGCATGATGTTGGATTTCTAGTATCAGTTTATAAAAATAATAGTAAATTTCAAAAAGCTGTATTATTCAAAAATTGATTTATTCTCAATAAGTATCATGCTTTTTAACTATTTATTTTTTGGCATGCTTAGACTCCACTTTTGTAGTATTATGTTGCTTAGTAGGTCAGTGTAGCTCATTATTTTTTCTCTATTTTTTAGATTTTGAATCATGATTACTCGAAACTTGAGAGAGTGCGTTAGATCTTTTGAAAATATTCACAATTATTGGAGTTCTACTTTAGATTATTTAGACTAGTTTAATTAGAACATCTTATTTGATTTGAATATTTTGACTTTTGTCACTTTGGAGTAATTGATTATGAGAATGATTTATTTTAGATCTTGATTAAATTAGTTTTTAAGTTTTGAAAAATTATTACTATTGCTTTAAGATTATTATATTTTGATCTGTAGTCTTACATGCTCCGCCTTACAGGTTTGCAGCTTTTATTATGCTATGGGTTCGAGGTGTGACAATTAAAGAGATAAAATGGACAAAAGCAATATTAATGCCTACCAATTATGATTGTGAGTCGTTCGTCTGTATTTTGCTTTGTCAGTGTTAAACAAAAATTTGATGAGGCAAAAAAAAAAGGACAAACTCCCTATTTTATAACATTTTTGTAAGTACACATCTTAAGAAAGAAATTAAAAAAATATAAATTTCATCTAGTAACAAAGTTGTTAGTTCTATAATTAAAAAAATAAAAAATTATAGTACATATTACATAGTCAAGTAATACACATCAAGCAAATTAGTTATTTAGTAAGTCAATGCACATATCTAAGTAAATTAATACATAATTTTTAAAATATGATGTTTATCAGTACATAGTACACAGATAATACACACTTAGCAATTTTGTTCTACGCAGATCAATACGCACTTTCAAGCAAATTAATATACACATTCTAAAATATCATATTTGTCAATGCACGCCATATGGCTGGTGATACACATTTAGCGACTATATACTGTAAGCTTATATGATACACACCTAACAGTGATTCAATATATACTTTTAGATAAATTGATACATATTATTCAGAACATGCATTTTATCAGTAATGTTACATGGCTAAATAATATACATTAAGCAATTAATCATCTTGCATTTATTTTTTTTTAAAGTTATGAGATTGACGGACTCCTAGCAAAAGTCTTATTCTTATTTGACTTTTGGGTTTCCTCTTTAAGATAAGCTTAGAGGAAACTTGGCAAAATAAGAGTTTCGCCCCATAAGATATTTTATAGTGCTCTCCCCATGTAATTTTTGTTTGCCTATGTTCACTTTTATTCATGATTTCATCTTAGGATCAGTATCCTAGTTCCACACAAACTCTTTCTTTGATGAATAAATATCATAAAAAACATAAATCCACTTCTTTTTGGATTAATTTATCCATATCCCGGCACTTCTCTAAAAAATTAAACTATCCTTTTATGAATAATATTTATTCATAAAATAAAAAAATATCACTCATGTTAAAGATGGATAGATCATTTTTCATTGTAATCTTTTTTATTCCTAAAATATCCCTAACCCTACCACAACAATATAATAATATAATAATAATGTGTTATATTATTATAATATTATATTATAGTACATGATTACATTACATTACATTATAATATATTATTATAATATTTTTTAATATACTGTGTAAGAATATTATGTAATATATTATATAATGTAATATATATTACGACAAAATATTTTTATTTTGTTCTTAAAATGCCCCAAATCCTATAATGGTTATATAATAATAATAATATAATATAGTGTATACTATTGTACAATATAATATAAGAGGAATGCCAATTTTTTATTATCAACTAAATATACTAAAATTATTTTTATAAAATTTATATTTTTTCAGATTATTTTTTTTTAAAAATATTTTAGTAAAAAATGTTTGGATATGTTAGGGCTGGAGTCAGCATTCCTCTTGCGCAAATATGGCATACTAACATATTTTTCAAGAAGCTAATAGGGCTGTAGATTGGATCGCTGCTTATGTGGCTAATTATTTTGGATAGTATCTTGTGCGCTGAAGTTGAGAAGTTATTCTAGGTATTTCAAAATATTTTTTTTTTAAATTTTTTTGGATGCGTGCTCAATAGGTATAATCGACCTATTTTTGGAAGGAAGGAGAAGGCGAAGAGCGTGCGTGAGAAAGTTGGGCGTCGTATCAGATGCTCCCTAGACGATGGCCCACCATTAATATAATTGATCCCATCATCCATACCCGATAAACGATTCATTGCATCTTCCCAGTCCGTCGGATCAAAATCAGACGTTCCCAATCCCTCTGGACCTTCGGAAGCTGCTGGAAACCGCTAGGCCCTCCCCCCAAATCCATCGAACGCGAGAAACAAAACAGCGGGCCGTAACTCCCGTTTAAGGAAAAAACAAACAAAAAACTCCAACAAAAGGCCACACCAATCCCCTGGTTCTCATCCGTCTCTCATTAGGTCAGCCTTTCCTCTCTCCCACCGCCTCTCCTCTGAGTCCATTTTACTTCGATCGTTCTCTCGGAGTTTACGGAGATGGACGCGGCGAAGGTGGAGGAGCTGCGGCTTTTCGTTGAGCAGTGCGAGAAGAATCCGGCCGTCCTGAATGACCCTTCCATCGCCTTCTTCCGAGACTACCTCGAAAGGTATCCGTCGATCCTTTTTTTTCCCCCTCAAAAATTTTTGCTTTCCATTTGCGTCGATCGATCCATTGTCGTCTCGTGCTGTCTGATGCGATCTCTTGGATCCGGACTCAATGCCGGATGATGGTGTTTCAGCTTGGGCGCGAAGCTTCCTCCCGCCGCTTACATGCCCGGGGAGTCGCCCCGAACTCGGGATGCGGTATTATACCTCGCCCTAATTCCTTCTTCCCTTCCTTTAGTCGTACTATACAATTTATTCGTGCAGATGAGAATCTTCACATCATATGTGGTGAATATTATTGAGATTTTCGGGCTATTTTTTGATTTTTTTGCTTGTCATGGACATTTATGTGGTGATGTTCGCTTGGGAGAGTCTTAGGGTCAGAGTTGATTTTGTAGATAACTTGTTGCTGGGGTAATTGTCCAAATGTTTCATTAGTGCATCAAGAAATTGTTCCATTCAATTTCAGGGAGTTCACCGAGATGATATATCTAATGTTTGTGGTGAGTTGCGCATCTTTTGTTTTCCTCGCAAGGTTGTTGATTCGAGTGTTGGCCACCCATAGTGCATGTGAGCATTTGAAGTTTCAGAATCTTGTACTCTAGCTTTTAGTATTCACCGGAAATGCGTGAATCCTTCGATTAACTCTGATAGAGACCTCGGAGTCTGGTAACAACTGTGGCTCTTTTTGTATGCACTCTCATAAAGAAAGTCACGTGGCATTGAACACTGAGTAAGATTTAAGTTGGCTTGAAACGGCATGAGTTGCCTGGATTGCCATGAGGGAGTATTTCAGATGACTGATTCAGCTGTCTGTTCTATTTGTGGCACCAATGGATATGAATCAATGGTCATTGCATTATTTTAACATTGTCAACATGTGAATCGGCATTACTTGGTGAACATGATTCTTCACCGTGTCAATTGAGGAGGCCTTTTATAGTTTTTTGAAAGATTACCACATGTTTTTCTCATTAAATTTGGGATACGCCTTTTTCACTCATCTGTATCTGTGGGCTTTTTCCTCCTCTCTATTGCCTTTGAAGGCACAATGTTCAATCCTTAAATGTTACCGGGTCAAAACATTGATGGTAGCAAGAAAAGTGGGTTCACAACCAATTTCCAGGGCATGGTTTAACTTCAGGAATGTTGAGGATTTCCATGTTGCAAGAAATAAAGTGCAAAAATAAACTCCCTGAGGCTGAGAGCTATCCTGACTGATTAGAGGTGCTGCAGTTAATGAGCCAGGAACTTGTAACAGGAGGGTGTATTTACTAAGACGTGTATTTACTTAATTTATTTGTTTTGCCTCCTTCACTTTGTAAACTATTATCTAAAGGGTAAGGGAAGGGTATATTTACTAAAGAGTGTATTTATTGTCACCTTCTATTTTTTATCTAAAGTAATAAAAAACTTGTTTTATGAAAAAGTGCATCACCTTTTTGTCTTAGTAATAAAGAGTGTATTCATATAAGTCAGTTGATACATACGTTCACAAATTCTATTTCTATATTCCTCGTCTTTCTCTCTTTAAATCTATTCTTATGTGAAGAGAAATAAGTCACTTTTGTTAGTACACCAATCGTTATGTCTATCTGTGTATATCTTATGTGCATCTGCCTGGGAATGTAATATCATGTCTTTATATGTTTCAACATTAGCTGACTACCACGACACATTGTTGCATGAACATGGTCACTGGAGTCAGATATCACAGGTGTGCAAGCATCTGACCCAGCAAGAGGAGAATTACTCTATTTTTGATTCCTGAATAATTTTAACTGGCATATCTTAGTAATTTTATTCGAAAAGGTATTGCTTCCATGTTAATCAGCTAAGACTATTCGAACCCTCCCCTGGATAGTTTTAATCTGGTTAAAATTGTAAAATAAAAACGTGCTTTTCAGTGTTTCTGAAAAAAACCAAAAAGTGCCCCTCATTATTGGGGCTCTATTCAAGAACCAAAAAAAAGTTGTTTGGCTGGATAAACCCGAGAAAACTGAAAAATTTGACTTTGTTCAGGCTTGTCTATGTTTATTCAGGAACCAAACAGGGCCTATACATTCATGCTGCTCTACAGAGAAAAAGAAAATCATTTCCAAAAACACAATGATAATTCTAAAGAACTTTCCTTTTAGTTTAGTTACGACCATTGGGTATCGTATATAACTATATGTAATGCAAATTCCCTTTTGAAACCTTGAAGAGCTACCATAACTGTGAGACCTCCATTATTTGCATTTAACTCCTATTGGTACGACACTTGTAATAAGTGCATACCACTCTCTGTCTAATGCATTAAATCAAATAGGAAACTATACTACAAATATTGGGGGTTAATTTATTAATCCGCACAATGAAAATTTAGTAGAAAAATAAAATCCATATCCAAAATAAAATCTAATCCATTTTTTTGTAATAATTCCTTGAGCTGCCTGCCCATGAGTCCCATGTAATGACACCATTGAAATCTAGAAATACTGTCTACTACATAGTTGTAGATACTTCCATGACATCTCTTGGTTTAGTATTTGTTATCTTTAAGGAAATGAAACAAGAGCAGGCAACTAGAATTGAAAGTGTAGTTATCAAGCTATATAAAATGTTCTTAATCTTTAATCTAATAAGATTCAAAGCCATAATGCTTCCTATCACACGCACAACATGTGTGAAGTGCTAGTGTGGTATATGCGATTCATTACTTTTGGAGTTCTGGCAGATATGTCATCATGTTTTTGGAGTATGTGCTGACTCGTATCACTTTCTTTTATAGGTTCTTGATTGATATGCCATAATACACAATAAAATGCAATGTTACAAATTGATAGTGCTTTTCGGGCCTAGAATTTGATATAGTATAAGGTTTGCAAAACCGATATCGTGGCCCATACTTGTATCATACTATACTGACACATGGTATGCATGCTGGTGCCGATTAGGCTCCAATTCATCCAATCGGGGGTTTTGCCCTTTGTCTAGAAAAGGGAAGTGCGGGAGGGAGGCCAACCACTCTAGGATTTGGCCTAGATTTTGATAGAGTGGGATGGGGGAGGGAGGGAGGCCAGCATCCTACTAGTGGTTGGTAAAGTGGCAGAGAAGATGGTGATGGTGAGCATGGTGGGGAGGAGAAGGCCAGCATCCTACTGGTGGCCCAGGCGGATGAGCTCAGTGAGGTGCCAAGCTTGATCTAGGAGGTGGTCGGATGAAGGAGCTGCAGCGGCAAGGCAAAGAGCCTCCATGGATGGATCAAGAGAGAAATTGAGAGAGAGAGAGAGAGAGAGAGAGGATCAAGTGAATGAGGGTTCGAGGAGGGTTGGGGTTTTTTAAGGGATCGGTTCGACCTTGAACCAGTAGCTGTTGATTAGAATCAAGTCAAACCAAGCAAATTTTGGTATTTCTGCTCGGTGCGGATTGGTCACACCTGTTCCAAACCAATATGCAGAATCACTGTGGTTCCAATGTTGGTTTGGTTCAATACATCCCAACTTGGGTAGCTTGTTAAAAAGGTTTGTTTTTGGTTTAGTTATGACCTATATATTTTTTTTAATCCTTAAAACTATATATTTTATCTACTTTTATAGAAATCTTTATTGAAGAGGAAGTAGTCTTTATATGGTTGCATCAGAAATTTAGGATCGAATCTCACCTTTGTTTCATGGGGTTGAGCATAGGTTTTGGAATTAAGTTTGACTATAGGCCTTGACTATAGGCCTTGACTATAGCCTTGATTTTTAAAAATAGAAAAATCGATATAAAGCCTCTCCATCTCCACTCGTCTTCGTCGATCTTCTTTACCTTCTATCAAAATATCATCTTCTCTTTAATCATGCACATGCCTTGTCCCTGCTTTGTGCTAGCCTTATTGCTTCCATCATTGGACAAATTGAAAAAAAAGCCTGCTACCATGCAATGTACACAGAAGCTTCTCTCTGCAGCCTTTCCAATACCATTGGGACACCCTGACTGCGCTTCACTCTTAGAAACGAATAACCGAGCCTTATCTAGATCATAAACTAAAGCTGGCAATCGCTGACCCTGTTAACCCAGAAGATATACACTGGTAGGCAGAGGAGCCTACCTCTCTGGAATGGTCATGAGTTCCCTATTCTTGTAGTCTAGATTAAATTTTAGTTTTGTTTCTCTGCTGTTGGGTATCATTAGTCAATTAATCTGTTACGACCAGAAAGTGAGCTATACTTTCTTTCCATGAGGGTGCAGATTATATAGAAAATAACATCAGCAACCTTTTCCGCAGTGCTGAAACCAAGGCTTTTTTTTCCTGCAATTAACTGTTGATATTTTGTATTTTTGCTCCTCTTTCCCTCAGGTGTCATGGAAATATCTGTTTTTAAGACATTAGAAAGACATCATGCATCATGTATTATTTTTGGGCTTTCTGTACTTTTCTGTTTCGTTTAGGATTTGGAAAGCTGAGGCCAGAGTTCTGGTTTAATCGATACCAATTGCAGAAAAGCGAAATGGTGGATGAAATGGATGAAGATCTTGATGAGGATGACCTCAATGCAAAGGGTGCTGCTTCAGTAGAGCATGAATCTGACGATGAGATTGTTGAATCTGACATTGAGCTTGAAGGAGAAACTGTAGAACCTGACAATGATGCACCACAAAAGGTGATTTGCAATGGATATCATATTTACTGCTTATGAGTGACTTAAAAGTCATGAATGATTGCAATATCAGCTTCTGCCTATTTTTATTTTTTTTCTCCTTCCAGATGGGAGACCCATCTACCGAGGTAACAGAGGAAAGTCGGGATGCTTCTCAAGAGGCCAAAGGGAAAGCTATTGAAGCAATTTCAGACGGTATAGCAGCATCTGTTGTATCATATTTTAGCCATACTTAATCTGAACCTGTGAATCGTTGGTGTTGGCTAATTGTCAGGGAAGTTGGATGAGGCCATTGAGCGTCTTACGGAGGCTATATTGCTGAATCCATCATCAGCAATCATGTATGCAACTAGAGGTAAATGCTGTTTGATCACTTTTATTAACTCTAATTTTCTATTGATTTCTTCCTACTTAGCATTTGATAAATTTTTATGCAGCATCTGTGTATATCAAGATGAAGAAACCGAATGCTGCAATTCGTGATGCAAATGCTGCTTTGGAGGTAATTTTATATAGTATAATCAATGTGCTATTATAATGCTGCCATGGTTTTATTGATTCCATTTTATGCACATGTTTGTTTCACTAAATGTATCTTATCTAATTATCCCTGCAAAATTGGGCACCAGAAATACGCTAGGGACATATATTTCCCCATGCTTCTGCCATCTTGTATATAATCCATTCCGGTGTTCATGCTTATATTGTAATGTAGCATTTTTTTTGCATGCATTGATAGCATAATATATCGTTTCATTTTAACTTGCTTATGCTATCTATTACATGCCTACGTGTCATCAGTTTCAGCTTGAGATGTGTCTTATCATAATATATGAACGTATTCTTTGCATACGTAAACAATTCTTTAAACCAATGCTTACTGTTGCGAAAATTCCATTTATGATCTAAACAAGAACTCCTACGCTTCCCATTTAATGCATTACTATGACCTGAATTGGGTTTACGTTTTCTTTGGTCATTGTCTCAGATCAACCCTGACTCTGCAAAAGGCTACAAATCCCGCGGCATGGCTTTAGCTATGCTTGGGAAATGGGAGGAAGCTGCCAAGGATCTTCACCTGGCATCCAAATTGGATTATGATGAGGAGATAAATGCTGTGCTTAAGAAGGTATAAAAGTTTCCAAACAATTGTAAATATTGCTAGTTATAACACTATTTAATATTTTACGTTTGTGTGGTGGCATGCAGGTTGAACCCAATGCACACAAGATTGAAGAACATCGTAGAAAGTATGAAAGATTGCGAAAGGAGAGAGAAGAAAAGAAAATCGAGCGTGAGAGGCAGCGTCGCCGAGCGGAGGCTCAGGTTGTTGGCATAAAACTAGTGCCCTCACAAGGTTATGTAACTTATAGGTTACACATTCTGACTTTGACTTTTTTCCAGGCTGCTTATGAGAAGGCAAAAAGGGAAGAACAATCATCAAGTAGGCCATCAGGAGGTATGCCCGGAGGGTTCCCTGGTGGTAAGCCTGGAGGGTTCCCAGGAGGTATGCCTGGAGGTTTCCCAGGTGCCATGCCTGGTGGTGTACCTGGAAATATTGATATGAGCAAAATTCTGAATGTAAGAGACTGAACTCATGTTAACTTATCTTATTTGTTTACAACATTACATGATAGTTCTAGGTCTACCATATTATACTGATTGGGCAAGCTCTCTTATCTGAAACAGGATCCTGAACTAATGGTGGCATTTAATGATCCAGAGATAATGGCTGCTCTCCAAGATGGTATGCTGTTTTCCATGTCTCTGTTGCTTCTTAATTTTTATCCTGGTTACATTAATTTGTTCTATCAAATGTTTATTTTGTGCTAGTAGTAGTTTCAGACCTTATTTTTTACTAAATAAAACTGTTCTGTCTACTTCTATGAAATCCTTGTGAGGAAATCTGCAAGTTAACAAGCTTTGTGGAAGACATGGATATAATCGAATGAAAATTATAGGTGCATGCAGTAGTGATAAACTGCAACTTTGGTTTCACCAAAATCAACAATAAACCCCTTGGCAGTGTTTGGCTGCTAGTTAAGTAGTGGTTAGTGGATGGTTATCCATGTAAGTAGCCAAGAACTGTCAATAAGTTTGGCGTCAATTCTTACTGGTTATTAACCTGGCTAAACAGGTGAAATAAGTTTTACCACCAGAAGTCACTTCTCCCTCTTTGCTGTTTTCCACAACCTAACCCATTAGCCCTCAAACCAAACAGGGGATGTTATTTACCCGTGTATAAGTGATTATGGGTGGTTGCCTGATTATGGGTGGTTGCCTGAAGTTAAAGAGGTCTATCACCTGGTTAGCTGTCTGGCATCCAAAGGCTGTCTTAGTCTCATAAATGCTTTTGTTAGCTTTAAACGAATAACTACTGTCCAAAAATCTGCCGACAAGATGTACTCTGGTAACCCCGAGAGATGGCTAGGTCTATGTTGCCATCGAGTTTCGGGTTTATGCCCTACTTCATGCTCCTTAAGTTACCACTTTGATGTCCTATATGCAGGATAGGAATCCTCCCACCCACCCCAGCCTAAAGAAAAAAGGGAAAGAGAAAGAAAACACTGCAAGTCCATTCATGAAAAAAATAGACCTGCACCTGTTAATTCTGACAGTTTTAACATTATAGCTGAATATTTTTGGAAAGATAAGTTGAAAAGGGAAGTGGGGCGAATAAAATATTGTTTAGTTTATAGGGTGCACGTAGAGGCCAACCTTTTATTTGTTTTCTTGTTGGTTAATCACTCACTCAAACAAATATGACCTTTGTGTCTCATTCTGAGTTCAATCTTTGTTCTTATGCATTTACTATCACCACTTTAGTTGTTGCGATTTATATGCTGCCATTTCTCTCTGATAATTCATGTTTGTTTTCTTGTGGTGCAGTGATGAATAACCCGGCAAGTTTCGCCAAACACCAAGCCAATCCCAAAGTAGCTCCTGTTATTGCAAAGATGATGGGGAAATTTGCTGGAGCCAAGTAACAGCATTTAACAGTTCGCAGTCCCTTTAAGGTGTTTGAATAGGTTGACGTGATTCAGAATTGTTAAATCGTGATTTCTATAGTTAATGTTTGATCAATGTTTATTGAGTGGATTCAGCAGTTGTTTCTTGATTGGTGGTTTGTTGGTCAATGGTGATTTGGAGTTTAGTTGGTTCTTAACAGGAACTTCCTGTGGTTTGTAAAGTAACCTTAACCGGATAAGGTAGCAAGGCTGCTGCAGGCAGATTCTCTCCGTAACTGTGAGCTTGAGCTAACCTTGCCTACTTATCCGAATTTAAAGCTTATTTGCATGCGGGTGATCTTAATGTAACCACCAGTACGAATTTAGGTGACATTGCGTGGCTCAGAAAAAGAAAATAAGAAGATGAGTTTGACTTGTTAACATTTGTTATTGTGATATCGTTTTATCTAATGAATATAACTGCTGCTAAATAGGTTTGACTTGCTCCAAAATGCCTTCAGATTGAGACTGCGTTATATTTTCTTCTTATTATATTTTTGAGAGCATGCGGGCCTGACCTCACCGCTGCCCATGCCCGCCTCCTTGGCTAAGAGAAATATTTTCTGAGCTTGTGTGTGGCTCGTGTTGTGCATTGTGTGATACTGTATGGTGCATATTAATGCTTTAGATGGGTGAAGCTTGCTGCATTATTATTGATTCTAGGCATGGTACTTCTGTCAACTGCAGTTGATTGATGTTTGGGAGAACTCGAGGATGGTTGGATCTGCTCGGCTAGGGAATGGATGGATGGTTCAATCTAAGGGTTCATACAAATATTAAATAACCACTAGATCATAAGTACTTTGTGTTATTAGGAAATAGGTCACCAGGGAAGATAGAGGATAAAGGCAGGACAAGCTTGAGCATTACTGGGGTGGGGGAAGTGAAACTATTTCAAGTTTGAATCATGCACCTGCAATTTATGGAGTAATCGAAATAAGCAATTTAAAGGCATGCTTAAGTCTTTTAAAACGAAGTGCCGTAGAGGCCAAAGTTGACTTGTTACTGAAAATTTTGAGAAGACAAATTTCACTTGTAACTAGAAGTGAAGCTGAACTTGAATTTGGTGGCTTGGGGTCTTCTGATTGATATCATCCCCTGTTTGGATTTTTTGTGTTATCAGATATCCTAGACTCAAGGAGGGCTAGGTTTTGGGCATGGTGTCTTTCAAATTTCAATTGAGAGGAATGCAATGAGGAGCTGGCTATGTGCACCCATAAGGCTCATTTTGTATGGAAATAAAGGATGATATCATGCTAAAGATATATATTGATGTCTGTAGGAACAAGAATTGCCCGGGTACCAAAGCAAGCTAGAAGGGCAAAGAAAGAGCCTCCAGTATTGGAGTAGAAGATATACAACTTAGCACAAACCATTTATATTTAAAAAAAGGCACAATGCAAGCAATACCAGGGCTACGAGAAGATGGGCACTTAGTAGGAGTCGATGATTCTACTGCAAATACTATTCCATCATCTTCTTTGCATCATTCATTCATGGTTTATGCCGATAGATGACTTCCTCCATCCGTATCTAGTATATATTATAAAGTATATGGTGTCCATTAGAATTTGTTGCCACATAATTCGAGCCGAGGTGAGAGTGTAGCTCGGACGACCCTGAGGTCAATTGGAGATGAGCTGAGCAGACTGGTTGAGGTGTTGGATATTGGTGTCCTCCACTGGGTGGCCTGTAAGAAGTCCATATGCCGGATAATTTTCAACAGAGACCCTTCGATGCCTAAGTCAAAACAATGGGGCAACAGTATAGATGCTTAAGTCAAAACAATGGGGCAACAGTATGGAAGGAAGATAGTTTCACCAGAGGGTCGTTCTGTAAGTAGGGTTGCATGTATATTGTGTATTTGAGGTCCCCGAGTTGCTCTCCTTATATAGAAAAGTCAGTTCGTTATTATCTGGGCTGACGTGGCGTGCAATGATGGCCAAGCAGTGGCCAGTGGTGTAGCTGCGGCATGGGTGCCAGTCCATGTGGGCGGCAGAGTGTGCTAGTAGGGCACAAGATGTGATTCCGCCGCGATTGCAGACTTGTAGGACCAACGGTTGTTGGTACTGTCAGCACTTGTCAACTTGTGCCAATTGTCCTGCCTGGCCGATGACTCCTCGGTCGATCGACTCTTCGGCTAGGGCTGAGGAGTTCACGTTGGATGGTCGGCTACTCAGCTGTGGCCGAGGTAGTTCTTTTTGGCTAACATTTGAGGTAAAAGGGGAGATCTGGTTTGAGGTTGAGGTACCTAATATTTCTCTCATCAGAATTCATTTTAAAGCTTGTGCTTCTCTGCTCTTTTTTCTATTGCTTTTTTAATCCTATATGTATTGGCTTTGCTATAGGCAATGATGGATTATTCTTTTCATCGAAAGATCATCTAAAAGACAATTTAAATTTCTTGCATTTATAAGTTTGATATGATAATTAATTACTAGTTATGCCTATCCTTATTGGATAGAGGAAGTCATCATGGCATACCGCTGGGTAATAGCACAAATCGCATAAATGATATGTCACGCTCGCAAAATATACAACACATCAAGAATTGTAGCATATGCTGGATGACCCAACTCTCTCATTCTACACTATTTCAGATTGCTTCATGAGACATCTTCTGAAGATTCACACAAGACTACGGATTCTTTTGTACAAATGTTGCAACCTATGTCATTCTAAAGACACCTTTTTGTGCACATAGATGGATCCAAATACCAAGTCAGCCGCGCTACAATACAAGACAGATGGATTGGTTTCAAAGGTATTTCCAAAATGACGGTACTACAGGACGCTTAAAGAGAAACGACCAACATGATAGGTCGAAAAAAAGTTAATGATAAGCTGAGATTGATAAAATATAAGTAAGTATGATAGTTAATACGAAATAGATCCTGATGGTTGTGCGGAAGTGGAAAACAACCAATTTCAGTTACCCGAAATGCTAGGAGTGGGAGCCAAATGTAAATGATAGCTGTTAGAGTAGATAATTACTATATTTTAATATAAATAATAAAATTGTACTTTATATGAAGATTCTTCGGTAGTCAATTCTATGTATGTTTTTGACTTATCTTAGTTTTACTTTACCAGTAGTTCTACTATTGGAGTGGCTGTAACTTAGATTTCTACTATAGCTTACGCTACACTCTTATCATAGCCCAATGCTACATCTCTTATCCATCCATCTCTGAATGATAGTGGGATTACGATAAGTCTTGAAAGTCAAGACATTTGGACTCATGCTATTTTTTATCCACCCTTCGATCTTCATCATCATCTTTTCTTCTGATCCAATACCGGTGGTATGCTTACGCACACCAACCTCATTGTTGTTGAAACTTAACGCATCTCTACGCCTACTAACCGAGTTCTCTGGTATCCTGAGTTCTCTGGCGCTCATCCGGATGGGATGGAAAAATGGGCAACTTTAAGAGTTGTCCAGCAACATAATGCGCACATAGCAACGTCGAATAACCTTCAGAAGTTGGCCTCTTCTAATCCGAGAGCACGATTCCTTTTTGGATCGTGCACAGCCTTCAGTGGTGATTCTGTCTTGCCACACCAACAATTACTTTCCTCATCCAGCCATTTGATATGCCCAATCTTTGGAAAATGTGAAGTTCGATGCGTTTCTTAAGCCTACTGGACATCTCCCATCACACATTATCCTTATGGGAGCTCTTAATTACCAAGAGGCATCCTAACAGCTTGGACATATCCCTTCTATCATTCTCAAGTAGTAATCATACATTCATACATTGAAATGGTCCAGGGGAAAAAAAGCATGGTCCAATTAGCAATAATATTCTCATGAAAGATCTTCTACACAATAGACCACTGAACCTGCATGTCACCCCCCTCTCTACAGGGCCGACATGATGCAATTATGTCCCCAGATTATGTTTCTTTCGCCTATCAGTTTCGATCGATCGGAATTCATTTTTCTTCACCGGAACCAATTAGAACCTCCCCCAACACTGTAGGAGCAAATAATACTCTCAGGCAAGAGTAGGGTGGGGGAAGGCCTCAATGAAGCACAAGCCTAGGATAGCTACAAGGGCTTGATGAGCACAGGCATAACTGTGGTGGAATATGACATTGGGAGTGCAGCATTAACCAAATCAATGATCGTGTGGCAACACCGTATGACAGAATCCTGCGCATGCACTTCGTGGTCCCTCTGCTGGTCCACAGAAGCTCAAGTTGATGCTGCACCTCAAGGTCAATGAGGCCATGATTGGATTTTTCGCTATCCGCATGGCCATTAGGATTCAGGCTGTCTTGATCCAGGAGTAATTCTTATGTTAGTTCTGGTGACTGAGGATGAGAGACGGCCCTATTGGAGAGCAGATTGAGAACTTGTCGACTTGTTCACCATGCATGCTTAGTGTCGCCAACAATGGTGGTAATCTAATCCATAATTGCATGCAGACTCAGTCATGCTGCAGTGGCACAATCTATAGGAGTGTCAAGATTCCACAATTGGCGTGCTGTAACTATTATGTCTGTACTATCGCAATCTATCAGAGTCAGCCAAACTATGGCAACTACCTCTTGGTTAGGTATCACCATCTGAAAGAGGGAAGGGGGGTTGCATTTGCAACCCTCAACAAGTTTGAAACTTTGAGGCCATGTTGGGTAATCTAGCAATATTGGGCAGAATTTTTTACTGAATTCATGGATTGCACCATCCATTTAAGCACCGTTCATATCAACTCAACACCTACTAGCTCGAATCTTGTGGAAAGTAAAAGAAAAAGCCTTCATAAATCTTTTTTTCTTCGTGCAGGTCAACAGATCCATGGTCTAAAATTTAAACTAGGACTTGGATAGATCGATCATTAAAAGATGTGGGCCGGGCAGGCCTGTAGATCAAATTTCTACAAAACTATTCTTGCACAAATATTCAAACAGCTTCCAAAAAGACTCAAATTTCTGATACATATATATATTTTTTCTGTTGGAAGCGAGCAAACAAATCTACTCATGTCTGCTGGCCTGAGAGAAAAGTAAATGTGTGCAGGATAATTTGTACCAAAAAAAAGTGTGCCTAATATTAAGCCACTGCCATGTCTCCAAAATGATTTACACTTTTTGTACCAAAAAAAATGTCTCTATCAAATGATCTGATTAACACTTTTTATATTATTTATATAACGTAACACATACACAGCCCTTTTGAAGAGTTGAACATCTGTTATTTCTCCCTCTTAAACTGAACTAATGTAGCATGCTCCCCATTTCACTATTCAATGAAATGAGGTTGGCCTTCCTACCATTTTGCTCAAGAGAAAAATAGAGAGAGAGAGAGAGAGAGAGAGAGAGTTGGGCTTATTTATAAAAGATGAGTATGTTTGTAGATACGTGGAAATTAATGGATGACAGCATTTAAAAAGCACTATTTCTGTGCAATTTACAAAAACTTTACCGTTAATGATCATGATCACATTTTGAAAATAGATAGCTGTAATTATTTGCATTAGGATTTGAGAAGAATGGCGCATGGATGATAGAGATACCCCGAGCGGTATAAGTGATATTTTTATTTTTCTTAAAAAGAAAAACTGCTAATCTCAATATGGTTGAATACAAAAACCCTTCACCGTTCCTATGGTTACATCAGAACCCATGCACTATAGATAGGAACTAATGCTAGGCACGAGCAATCCAGTGAGAGGAAGCATGAAGCCATGAAGAACTATATATAATCCCTATTTTGTACTCATTTTTGACGTTGGTATTCTCTTGTTTCCCTTGAAAGGGTAAGAAATAAACTAAAGCAAGAAGGTTGTATTTATTGAAGTCAAGAATCCTTGTAGAAGTACAAAATAAGAAGAGAAAAGAGAGGGTAGTTATAGATGGCAAGTCTTATGGATAATGTGATTATTTTGGGTAAATTTGTTAGCTACTTTCGATCCCCATATTAGCTTATAATTAACCATTCTTTTTTCCTCTTAGATATTTGAGTAGCATAGAGGGGATTGTTGAAAAATAAAGGGAAAATTAAACGAAGTATGCATAGAAGAAAAGCGAGTTGCAGGATCACCTTGGCTATAAATCCCCGGTTCTGAGAGACATTATTTCTCCATTCTCTCAGAACCGGGGATTTATAGCCAGTGACTCATGCCCAGTGACACCCACCTGAGTAGGATTCTCAAAATAAGCGAAAATTATAGGATACGTCCAATTTGGCTACAAATGATTTACGTGCAAGGAGTTATTCAATAGGAAAGAACATTTGATGGGTGTTTGTGATTCCATCAATCGTGATTGCATAAAGTAAATTGTAATTTTTCTCTGTTTAGTAATCATTCATTAAAGAATTAACATGGAATGCTGTGTTTGTTTTTTTTTTTTGGTAAGAAGAATGATATGTTTGTTAAAGAGTTATAGATAAGCGAGATGAGATGCACCATTCCCCAAATGATGATAAACCCCATTAGTCTTCTGTTGGAGGGAAATTCATGTACGGAGTTTGGAAACAAAAATCTTTGATATTTAAATAGTCGAGACTAGAATTTGGCATATGTGATGCATGTAGGAGACAGTATGGATGCCTGTGATCTTCACATGTAATTAATTTTTATTATCAAATATGATATGATACATAGATTTTAACTACAGGATGTGCTTTTTTTTTTTTCTTTCGTTAACCGTATGAATTGAACTAAGGATGCACACATTCAAGATGGGAATATTTATTGCATTATGAAGAGCCTTACAAAAAATAGAGAGGCCCTTTGGGGTTTCAATTATATTAGAGTAGATGGATATAACTTTTTGGCACATGAAACATATTATGAGAAGTATGGATAACTATGATCTAGAACAATAAAAGATTTTCTCATTAGTCATGCCCCTTTCATTTTGGTTAATGTACTTCTCTTAATTCTCTCTCTTAAAAGGTATATTTATTGAATGGGAGTAGCTCTAAGTATGTGGAGATGCATATATTTCTCTTTTCGGAAGAATATATGCAACAAATGCAGCAGAAATGCAAGGGATGAGAAAGCTGAATTGTCTTATTTTTTGATTTTTTTTTTATTCAGAGTCAAAAAAAGAGGAAAAATCTAACAAGTGTTTCTTTCCTTTGAAAATCAGAGAAAATGCAAGAGATCAACATATTAAGGAATTATATGAGAAGAAAACTCTTTTGTTCAAAAGGATGAAGAGAGAGAGAGACAAACAACATTTTATCTTATTTTTATCACATTAGAACTTTGACAAAGGCACAAAGAGAATGCTCGAGAGTGAGTGAGTGAGAGAGAGAGAGAAGAATGGCTAGAAAAGTGGGTAATTTGGTCATAAAAGGCATTTTTTAAATAGTAAAATATAAAGATTAAAATAAGAGATCATTGGTTTAATTGCATGATAAGGTGTTATATATGATGAAAATTCTTGTGAGGTGTAGGGAGGAGAGAAGTGACTTTCCATTTGCTCTTGTTCTCAATATATTAAAATTTCAACAGATCATGACCATGCCAAGATTAAAGAGAAGGAAGCCTCGCCAAAACATTTCTTTCCTCTGATGAGAGAGAGAAAACTAATTTGGGATGTATTTATTAAAGATAGAGTAAGCATAGATTTTTGGATATGCATAATATACATAAATACATGCATACACACATGTGCTTGTATATGTCTAGATGTATATGTATATACATAAGTAATGTATTGGAACATTTACATAGATACTGTGATAAATATAGGAGGAATCAATGGGAGAATCAAGGGTTACCTTCCTATTAAATAGGGAATCTAATATTGGTAAAAGAAGACCTTGCATGAGAAGTGTATTCTTTTTGTAAGTAGAAAGTTAGGTTTTTTCTGTTCTTATTGCATTAAAATTCTAAGAAAGACGGTTACATAGAATTCAAATTAGAAAGGAGAGTTTAGCTCTAATAGAGATACTGATGGAAGAACTGAAAAAGAGTGTAGCCATTGACATATAAAGAAATATTTTTTTAGAAAATACATAAATAGTGTAGGGAAAATATGAATAAGATAGATGTTTTTAATTTTTGAATTTTTATTTAAAAATCAAGTAAAACACCATAGAATCATGTTTATTGATTGCTAGGTGATTCTCGTTTCCTTCTCCCTCGTAGCATTGACACTCTAACTAAAGCAAAACTATGTCAAAAAGAGAAGGAAAAAAAAAAAAGAGAGAAGAGACTAGTTACTAAAGGCTTTTTCATTTAGAGCTGAAACCACATTGGATATTGATCGGGTGCCAATACATCCATATCTATATTTGTTTTATTTGAAGAATACAAATATGGATATTAATTGAATGCAAAAACTATTTATTTTTGAATAGATATAGATACAAATCAAATACTTGAAGTATTGATGTAAATAGAAATATAAGTAGAATAATTAAATTTTATTACCACATAATCAAAGATATTACTAAATGAATGGTCAATCAAGTTAATAACATATCAATATGATTATATATTTTTCTTAAATGTCCTGAATGCTATATAAAATTAAATAGAGTTACAAATAAAATTAGATATTCAGATACAAATCAGATAGCTGTCTATCCATATCTATATCTCTTTTTTTTTTTTTATGAATATGGATACAGATAGGAATATTAGTAGAGCACTCAAATTTCTATTCATATTTACATAGATTTGAACCGGATCCGAACAAGTATTATCTGATTTCTTTTCACCTCTTTTTTCCTTGATGAT
>JAOXJJ010000819.1:6869225-6886871 GCA_025769935.1 Phoenix roebelenii
TATTTTCCTCGAATATGACATCCCTTGACTCAATCGCAGTATTGCCAATGAATTGTAGGTTCTATTACCATGAACCTGTATGCTTTACTATTTTGTGCATATCCTAAAAATATGCATTCAACTCTTTTTCCTCTCAACTTTCTTTTTTTGGGTTCAGAAACCCTTATAATAGCTCTACATCCCCAAACTCTTAAGTAGTTTAGGTTAGACTTACTTTTCTTTCATAGTTCATAGGGGTTGTATTGCTCAATAAAAAAACTTTGTTTAGTATACAACAAACTGTAATCAAAGCTTCACCCTAAGAACCTTGACCTAAATTAGAATTAGAAAGCATTGCATTAACCATTTCTATGAGCACCCTATTTTTTTATTCTGCCATACCATTCTGTTATGATGTGTAAGGTGCAGAAGTTTCATGAACAATTCTACTAAATTCAAAATAACTAGGGTCATAGTTCTATCAATTTTAAAATTTTTAATAGAAGTTTCACCATCCAATTCTATGAACTTTGTAAATTTTAAATTTTTCCGGCACTTCATTTTTAGAATGCAACAAAGAAACAACAATACCTAGAATAATCATCTATAAATGTTATAATATATTTCTTTCCTCCTATGGTTGTTGTATTATGCAAGTCGCATACATCGCTATGTACTAATTCAAGCAATTTTGTACATCTTTCTATTTTAGGAAAAACATTTCTAGTAATCTTAGTAAGCATGCTTGTTTTACATTTATCAATATTTTTGTTAAAGTATGGAACTAAATCTAGTTTAACCATATCATGCATTCTTCTAAGAATTACATGAACTAAATGATTGTGCCATAAATAAGAAGAATAAACAATATAACACAAGAAACTTTATTTTTATTAATATTAAGCTTGAACATGTCCTCATACATATAGCCTTTCTCCATAAAGATTCCACCATTGGAAAGATTAAATTTTCTTGCCTCAAACACTAATTTGAATCCAAATTTATTAAGAAGACTACCATATACAAGATTTTTCCTAACTTCTAGTATATAATACACATCATTGAGAGTAATATTTTCCTAGATGTAAATTCAAGTTGTACGATTCCTTTTTCCTCGACATGTGTAGTGAACTATAAAGAACACTTTCGCCTTCTATTAGTTCATATTTCTTGAACAGATTCTTATCCTTGCATATGTGACTGGTTGTGCCAGAATAAATCCACCAAGCTCCATCATCTTCAAGAGCATTGATTTCTGATATCGTTGCAACAAAGTTTACTTTTGTTGCCGGTACACCCTTCTTTTTCAGAAGACGATATTGTGCCTTATAGTGTCCAAATTTTCCACAATGAAAGCATTCACCTTTCTTCTTCTTTTTGTTTTTGTGAGTAGTAGTAGATTGATAAGCTCTTTTCTTTGTAGGTTTGCTTAACTAACTTTCCTCCACCACGTGGACTTTGGTAAGATGAGCATTTTGCTCCGTTTTCATCTTGTTTACGGTATTCCTCCTCAATACGAAGATGGTTGACGAAATCCTCAAAAGAGATATCCTCTTTCTTATGCTTTGGACTTCTTTTAAAGTCTTTCCATGATGGAGGAAGTTTGTCAATAATAGAGGACACCATTATTATTTCATCCATACGTTTGCTATGCAACTTATAACCATTAAGAATGCTCTCTATCTCATATAATTGTTCCTTAACAAATCCATCATCAACCATCTTATAATTATTAAATTTGCTAACAAGGAACATCTTGCTGGTTGCATCATTTGACATGTATCTTCATTCAAGCTTCTCCCATAATTCTTTTGTAGTAGCCACTTTCTAGTAAGCATCAAAGAGCTCATTCAATATTTAATTCAGGTAGTCATCATTATCCCACTTCTATCTGGTACGAGTTTCTACTACAATTTTATCCTTATATAGCCTTAGTGTGTTGAGGGCATAAAAAATTTTGAGATTTGTAAGGAGGAAGTGTATCTTTTTTTGCCACCTCAAAAATTTCCTCCATCAAAACATTCCAATTTGAGGAAGTTTGTAGCTATCTCTCAAAGTGTAACAAACATCATTTGTTGCAACATGAAATAAAGCCTTAAGATTGTTAGAACAAAAAGGGGAGAAAAATGGAAAGCTCAAAAAGAAAGATGGCTTCAAAATCTGTAGCACGGCCACTTTTCTTAAGGCTTTATTTTCCCCCACCAATCAGGTATGCAAGAGGAATATGCGATAAGCCTTTAGGATACAATGAAGCCTAATGTTAGCTCACATTCTACACTAATAAGTCAAACCAATGAACATTCATCAGTATCTAGAGAATGAAGTTGATTTGATAGAGTTGTGTTATAGTGTGTTGTATTATGATACGGGAAGTTTAATTAACTATTTATAGTGTGGTTATTGTTTTTATGATAGACACTTTCTTTTCTCAACAGGCATAAAATACACATTTTTTTTTAAAAAATATATACATTAGGATTTTGAATTTTAAAATTGTAAACGGATTTATTTGGCAAGCCAACCGGCCACCTATTTGAGTTCTAAAATAAAACATTAATCTTCTATTATTTTCAAAATACCCAACAATGACAAGAGGTGGGACCATCCCAACTACAATTCCAGAATAAACAAGGGCAATTTAAGTGACAAAATCCATGTATATTGTCAACAAACCTTTCGCCCTCATCCAATTCATCAAAGTACTGCACAGGAGGACCATTCTGTGCACGTAAAGGATTCATCACCCTCATGGCTAAAGGGAGTAGGTACGCTAGAGAATTACCGCAAATCATGGAAAATGGTTGATTATTAGTTGCCAGTCTGGTGGCCCAAACAGCTTTGTATAGCCGTAACCATTGCCCGAGAGCACTTTCATATTCATTGGGAATGGCTGACTTATAAAGTAGAACATTGGCCGTCCTCCTAATTTGCTCCATATTTGGCAGGGCCACCAGAACTAAAACTTGGTTTCACACCACTACCATGCCCTAGATCAAGGCTATTTCACTGAAAAAAATCAACTTCGACAGTGAGTCCTTTTCCAAAAAAAATAATAATAATAATCTGTACATGATAATAAACTTTATGGCCTACCCGATGGTAAGCTATTCTTTATTTGTGATTCATTATAGGAAGAAAATGAACAAGATGCGAAGCACGCATGACAACCTCTGCATTTATGAGCATGTAAAATATTTTGAAATGTACTTGTGTATGAGGCTCCAAATGAAAGTATTTCCATATCAAACAATGGTCATTGTAACGGTTTTGGCGGGGTTCCATTAGGTAGCATACATTAATACCAGTTTCAGAAGCTCCTGGAATCAACTTGGATTGGCTTAACCAAGTTCATAGACCACAATTTGCCATGAACACAAAGTGATTTAGTTCTCTGAGTAGATAAATAAATGTTCAAACATGAATATGCTGCAATCTCGAACCTTTCCCATAAGACTGCACAACAGAAAAAAAGGAGAGACACTGGTACAACTTTCCCAGCAACCATTAGTAACACTTTTGTCATCTGGAGAATCCGCATCGCAAAATCTTCATCTAGGACTACATGAGTTTTGCTTCGCCTTCTCAATCAGAGGTTTCAATTGTTTCTTCTCTGCAAGAAGCTTCAGAAAGTTGAATAAGAACGGAATGTAATTGTGTTTCCTCCGTATGTTTTCTGTTTTCCATTTCTTGAACTTCTCCTCCTCCATTAGTATCTTCTCGGTTGCATTTTCTATCCCAGAGGCCACCTCCGCAAGTGCTTTATTTATTGCCTCGACAGCAGGATTTTGCTTGTTACCTGTAATCATATGATCATTCAATTGCTGCAGAAGATGCTCCCTCTTCTTCTGGAGCTCCTTAAGCTCAGCCGTATACAACTCCTTCCTATTCTTTATAATCGCCATAAGATTGAATCTTATCTCATTTTGAGAGTATTGATCAATCCGTTCCTGTATCACTGGTTGCACCATCCGTAGCCAATCCATGTCTCCTTGTCCACCAGGGCATTGCCCAAGGCTGATAGGGCCTTCCTTCAGCCCATCAAGCTCATACAGAACTCCATCCACAGGTATGTAACTTATGAAATGGTAGACATCATCGTCTTTCCCTGCAGCTTTCTGCTCTTCAGGGACAAAAGGCTCAGGCCTTGCAAAGCTGTTGTGTGCTGCTCGAATAGTTTCACTGTTGTTGATAGCCAGGCCTTTGAGTTCTGGTGGAAAATTCTTGGTGAATTCTTTTAACACCGACAATTCTGGGCCAATATCGATGTCTGGACAGTTCATCAGAATAGAAAGGATTGCTTGAGTTGCACAAGCATTGTTAATAACCTGAAGGCAGACTAAATCAGCCAAATAACACACGGGCGTAATTAGCAGATAGCCAAATGGCAACTAATGATTAATGCTGCTAACCTGGCTGGCGAAAAATAGATTTGGGTTTGGATCCTTCATTACGACCCGATCATCTTTTTCGCCAGGTCGCCATTTGAAAAGGAATATCAGCCCATAGACCGGCCTGCAAGAAATTACAGCAATTCAACCAACTGTATTGAGAGAACAAATAAAATTATAATAAACAGAAATAACATGGCACTGGAACAAATACAAACCGTAGATTGTTCAGAAAGTCAAGGTCCAGTGAATACAATTCCTCCACCTAATAGTCGAAAAAGAAATAAATCAATAAATAAATACAGGAATCAAGTTTTAGTATAATATAAAATCAGCAAACAGATTGCAGCCATCAAAGTTGTGAAGTTCGTAAAGGATCAGGAAGCGTCCATAGCA
Organism: Phoenix roebelenii; assembly: GCA_025769935.1. NCBI lineage: Eukaryota > Viridiplantae > Streptophyta > Magnoliopsida > Arecales > Arecaceae > Phoenix > Phoenix roebelenii. The sequence continues at coordinate 6,873,989 of JAOXJJ010000819.1, forward strand.
AACATGTTGCAGTGATAAATCAAGTAATGGTCAAAACGAACACAAAGACAGCCACTAAAAGTCCAACAATTATGAACCTTAAGAGAGAATCGCATCCTTGACAATTTTTACCTGAGTGTTTTACCAACTTATGTCTACCCATGGTTGACAGCTCAATGACAAAAGAATTTCAAAATTAAGCTTCCAATGCAAAGCAAAATAAACCATGTTGAAAGAGTTGCAACAGCTATTGCCAAAAAACTAGACCCACCAAAATGCTCGAGGTTTTATAGTTAAAAAGGAAAAGGAAAAAAAAAATTGAGGTTGAACACTATATAAAACATTTGACTCGAAGATAAATAAGAAAACAAGCAACAAACCATGTAAATGTTGATTTAGTTTATCATCTGTTTGATTAATCCAGGGATCCATGTATATGTTTCATGATTCATAGCCAAACTAGTTTTTTAAGGGAACAAAGCTCAGAAAATTGCTACTATGTATAACGTAAAGGCCGGGGGTGTGGCCAACGTGTCTCCACCTTTCTTTTTATACGCAACCCCCACTCACGCTGCAGACTTCAAATTACTTCCACATCTCCATCTCTGTGACTTTGATTCCACTTTTCCCATCCCAAAAATGCCCCTCCAGGCCCAATCTTTGTGTTCCACGGAGCCACTTCTTTTCCCCTGACATTCAGTCTAAGCATGGGACTGTAGGTCCAAAACATGGGGCCTTTCAGATGCATGACGTATAAGGTTCTAGCAAGGATAACGAGATGCTTTCAGATACCACTACCGCTGAACTCATTTTCTGCCTAAAACTGACATACTTAAAGACAACAAATAATCATTCATTGTTAACAATCATCACATTAGAAATTTTTAAAGAAAAAAAAATATATGTTAAGAAACAAAGCAGATCTTAAGGAATATAGCTACAGTTAGCAAGGATAAATGATTTGAAATCAGGAATCTGATATTTACTCTTGTGTCCACTTTTTTTAAAACATAAATGATGGAATGGTGTATGTACTCAGTATGATTTCTAAGATAGACTTATAAACAAAATAATGTAACTTTTCAGAGTATTGCAAACATTGGTTTGTAACCTTTATACTGGATTGCATGGCCTTGTAAGTTTTTCAGATACATTATTCTACTTGCAGTCTAAGATAGTTCTCCTCTCTGACACCATCAAGCTTATGACATGGATAACAGATATGATTGATGGAGTGGAACAGCTTCAGAAGACTCAGAACCCGGCAGAAAAGAGGGCTAGCATTAAATCTCAAATCTCATAGTTGGAGTTATTTCTAGAAGTTCTTTAATCTTCAATAGAATCATAATTTTTGCATAACTTGAATAATTTCGATATCCAGATTCTTGTCCACAAACTACTAGACACATGTTTTTAGTTTGCCCTCTCTTCGAGGGCATTGCTTCCTTTCACTTGTTTGACATGATTTAGTTATGTCAAGGAGTTAACACATCTATTATTTATAGTTAAAATTATTTTCAAAAGCCACTTTCTCAACCTAGCAGGATCTCAGAGCACTTGCTACATCTGCAGGAACTTAATCTGCAATAACGATGGTAGGCTGGCCTTCCAGATTGAACCCATTTAGCCTGGCAGATTGTCCAAAGTTCCCTTTTCATCCTGTCAGTTGCCCAAAGTTTCCTTGGCAAAGAATCAATAACTGTATTCAAAGTTAGTCACCAGTGTCAAATCAGAGTCGGTCTTCAAAGGTCCCAAACAGTAACCAATCATACTTGAATACAGAAAGCAAAGTTAATAGATGTGTCTAAATTCACATACATATATACATATATAGCATGCAGGTTACCTGAGTGTCATTCCTAATAATTCAGAACCATTTTAAGAAAAGACATTTTCTAATTTACAATGCATTAAATAAGTAATGATAACAAAAGCAATGTCATAGTTAAATTACACAGATGCCCCTTGTCTCCTTAAAGCACATGGGAATTAAATATATTTAGGTAAACAGCCTTATAATTTGGAAGAGCTTGTTTCTTTTTTTAGCAGAATCATTCACACACTGAAATTATTCATTAGCGCCCCAGCAACAAAACAGGCAAATCAAAGTTGTCTGGTGCAAATTGTTCACCTTGTTAAAACACCACGTGCATTTTTAAAAATAATGATGATGATAATGATGATGATGATGACGACTCTATTTGTTATCCAAAGGAAAAAGGGCACAGTGTACTCCATTTTATGCCATGCATCGAAATCTAGTTTTTTGAAATATCCACCAGTCATTTTTTTAGAACTTGCTGATAATCCTAACCACCCAGACCTGTATAAGATTAACAAATTCCGCACATTGAGATTGTAATATGGTTTCAAGTCAGCACAGTCAGGCAGTACTCCCAGGCTCTCACAATAAGTGATATCTACATTATTGGGCCCAAACAACAAGATTTTAATCAAACATTCAGATAAAAATTGGCATCTCAAAGATCACCATTTGATCTTTAATTATTTTTATAAGGCTAAAAGGAACTTAAAAGCAGATGAAATAATGCTTGCCACCCACTCCATGCATTATAAGTGAATAACTACTACCAGGGTCCGCGCTTTTGGATTACTTACAAAACACCTGACAACAACTAACAACTAAAACATCAGTAACCAACTAAGGGAGCTCATTACCATGATGCAATCAGTTCTTGATGTTAATAACTAAATATGATGCAGAATATTTATTTCCAATCAAGCACTATTAGATAATCAAACACCAATTTTTTGAAATAATTTAAAACAAAAGAACCTAATGCAGAGGGCAGTAATAAACTTGCCTGAACACCTTTTACTTGCATCTGTTGTATCAGTTCAGTAAAAACACCTGGAAAATGTAATAGACTTATTAGTTAAAACAAAATCATACGACCATTTGCTCGTAATTGAGATATCATGCAAAAGGTTAACTAACAAGATTTCGAAATTGCAGCATTTTAATGGAATAGGTCGAAATGGATCTGGATTCACTATCATTTATTTTGTTACTTAGGTGACTGCAACTTTTTTTATTTTTAATCTCTCAAGAGCAGAACATCATGATATTCCTATCAAGCCACATGCTCGTCATACTACTCTCACAACAATACACGACTTTTCCATAAACTTGTGATGATGGAGTCTGCAAATTTGAAAGACCGAACCAACAACTCCCATAGTATTGTCAATAAAAATAAGGCTGCAACTGTATGCTACACAGTGAGCCAACCAAAGCTCATCGAAAATGACTATGATGAATTTGGGAAACAAGCAATGACAGCTATGGATGCCATACAACAGATTTACATCCTAGTACTTGAATTTTTTCTGTCATTGAATCATTCAAGTGAATAGAGAACCTATTGCTAGAGAACTATAAACTCCATTGATGTTAATCCTTTAACTGTTTCAGTATAGTTTCATCCAAACATCTTGAAAAGTTAGGGCACCTGAGCAAGATTAATTTCATATTCTAAACCTCTTTTCTTCATAAGTGGTTGCCAACTTGGTGATATTGATCATCCACCATCAGCAAACTCAACCAGTAAAATTAAGAAACAGAGGCAAAGAAAGAGAGAGAACTAGAAAAAGTATAACATTGTCAGACTTGGTTGTCTTTGCATTGTAGTTTGATAACCATAAGCCTCTTGACTATGTAGAGGTTGAATGGGAGCCTGCAACATTGTGGGGTCCAGATCTTGGGCTATAAAGAGGATCAGGATCCAGTCACATAAAAGGAGATTCTCAGAGAAGGAATTCAGGTGAAACTATGAAGAACGAGATGAAGGATGAGTAAACCAGTGTAAACATATGGTTCGCACTAATTGAGAACAAGTGGTAGCGAATCGAGATCAAATGGGCACATGTAACAAAGTGAGGAGGTTGTGGCATGGATGTGCTTAGCTTGGCATCAAAGGGCTAGGAAAGAAGCAGGGGCGACCAAAGATAATTTAAATATAAGTTGAGATAAAGTCCCAATAAAAGATCTGTTAGTTGTGGACCTTGTGGTTGCACTAAAAATGCATTTTATTTAGGGCACTAGTTCATTATCATTGCCAGTAAAAATGCATTCCATATAATTAATTTTAGTTCTGCTATATTTCAGATTCACAACCTGCCAAGCTTTTCCGCCATAATTATAGTTTGACAACCTGTCGGGACCTTATCTAATTAACACCATAACATTTTCAAATAACATAAACCATGAAACCTCCTAGATACCAATAGTTGAGTTGTTTGTTACAAGCCCAAAAGAGTAGGAGCTTAATACAAGTCATTGGTGTGGGTCCATTGAATAAGAATTTTGCTTTCCTGGCCTCAGCTAATATTTACGCTTCTGACAGTTACTTCTTACTTGGTGTTAGCAAGTCATTATACCTTCTTAAAACCTTTTTCCCACTTCATGCCCACCAAATTGCCTCTTGCAGAACTCTACCAGGCACTTCCCAAGATAATGACATGTGACTCTCCTGTCATTCTGCATCTCACCTATCATATATATAAGAATTTAATCTTACTATGTCTTTTGCATCATTCCTTACTATTAAAATTGTTCAAAGTCCCAAGTATCATTTACTTTTGCCATATATACGAGGAAGAGTGTTTTTAAGATCAAGTTCTCGAATTTACTTTTCCAGCATCAAATTTCTCAATATGTATATTCTTTGTCTTTAGTGTCTCCATGAACTCTTCCAATCATCTTAAAAAGATATGCCATCTAATACCATGTGGCAATTGGATCAATTCTCAACTTCTAATTCTTCTCCTTTTTTTTTCTCTCTAGAGAATATTACATTGTTCCCACCTCATTATAAAGCATGTTACAATTTCATTTCTCTTTTTCAAGATCTAGCATGCATATTCATTTATATTACACAATGTTGTGCAGGATGACATTCTATTGGCATCACCATATAACATTCTATTGGCATCACCATATATTCTTTACATGATATATCTTTTTTTGTATTTGAACATATTATATTTCTAAAATGCTCTATCCACTCTTCAAAGTAAAACTATTTTCTCATTTCTCTTCTCACAAAATGCATTTTAATCTCCTGTTATAAGTCAATTGCTGGAAACTTACACACATACCCTCTGCTATTCTTTTCCCATTTTGATGATGATCAAACCCTCTCCTATCCTTACTTACTGCTCCCTAAAGAACCAAAGAAGTCACAGCCTACAGATATCCTTTCTCCTTTTAGACTACCTTGCAAGGGCCCATCCATTTCCTTCTTGAATTACTTGTGCACATGGTACATAAGCATTGCATCAGCAATTTCCATGCCTAACAGCAATGGGCTATTAGTCTAATTATTTTTCCTTTTTATAACTATACATTTGGCCTTTTTGCATCTTTAACTAATGTCTCATATTACGCTTCCAGCCATATAAAGTTGTAGCTATCACCAATATCCTTAAGATTCCCTCCCATTTGCTTTCTTCTAAGCATGCAAGTAATCTCCTTTTCACCATTTCATATTCACTTCCTCAATCTAAACTCAATACATTCCAAGTCTTCTTCTGCATACATATTATTTTGACCTGTGGTACTTCATTTCATTTGTAGCCTCGTTCCTCTTTCATAACTCCAATCAAGCACCAGGACAACACATTGTTTATTAGGTATCCTAAATCTAGCCATCTGTTGCATATTTATTTCCATTATAAGTTGCAGATGCATGCCATCATTTGCCAGGGACAATCTATACACTCCTCCACTTCTCATATGTACTGGTATAAGTAATTGAAGCACTACATGGGGGTGCACAAGTCAGCCATGCTGAATTCGCTACACAATCAAATTAAACTGCTACACAATGCTTAAGGAACTCCCAAACACCAACAAAAATCAAAGTAGGATATATTTCATAGTTTGACAACCTTATTTCAAGATTCGCCTTTTACTTGCACTTTGGGACCGACAATGATTGACTATGAACTTTCTAATATATAATAAAGACATCAGCTACCATCTAATCAAGGTTATATTTATGTCTACTATTTTTATTAAGCATGTTTTTGAGATTACTTTTAACAAATGTCACCCTTAGTCAAAAGCATTTATTATCGTATCCATAAACATGAGACACTATGATATGGTTTAAAGATTCCCCCAAATTACATTTTATGTATTAATTAGAAGAAACCTATTTCACTTTAATATCTTTTATATTATTGCCTAATTCAATCCTATAGTCATAGATTCAATGAGGAATGACTGATCTTATGATTGTACATTTATTTCAGGTCATTTGGGAGTTAAAAGAAATTATTAAGATCCCAAACCTCTAAATGTGTTATACAATCTTGTGTTGGATTGATCGACATGCATTGACCAAATGCATTGCAACGCACAACAGGGCTTCCAAACCCTCCTCCCAGCTCACCGTTAAGATAAAAACCAACGTTACTGGATGAGAATCTTGAAAATAGATATAACCGACTAATATCACACAATAAGTAACCATACAATAGAATAATGAAAACATTGGACTTCAAGCTTAATCTGAACTATTCGGAGACATCTTTCAGAATATGAATCCTTCCCCAATAATTCATGGTTACATCGATTCTAAGCAAGCTTTTCCAATCCATTTTTCTCAACACCCATCCATATAATTTTAAATACTTTATATCCTAACAACGAGGCAAACTTCACTTTCCTTACCAAACCATCCTTAGATCTATAAGTCACATGCTTGTTCCGTCTTAGTTAGATGATAACTTGGTTATCTAATTGGTGAAGTCCCTGCACTTCCTTTAAAGAACTCATTCTTTACTCCATCTGTCCTAATTTTGCAACAATCCATCACCACATTCTTTTCTCTGCCCCAATCATCTTAAGTTTGGATCTATTTTATTGCACAAATATATGAACAATGTAATATTATGGGCTATTTTGCCATCAGATAATGTGTTCCCTTGAAGCTTCATGGCATACATCAATTGCTATTTTGCCATTTCATAAAGTGTCCCCTTAAAGCGTCATGACATACACCAATCACATGACACCCTCAAGGCACCTCAACACTTCATCTATTTGATTCTAATTCTGTTATATAATTTTCATCTGTATAGTTCTATAGGATAACAAAAAAACAATCATACTATAGGATCTCCACGGTAGAAATTGGCTTTGACCCTGGCAACGATAGAGATGTTTATTAACCTCATGACAAAATCAAGATTCCACCTGTCAACCTCAGAATTTTAACACTATTAGCTGACAAAAAAAAAACTGTGCAGTTTCTTGTTTTCATCAAATGGAACAAATTTGCCACGACAAACAGGGTTCTACTTAGGTTTTCATATGTAATATTTCTAAGTTGCAATTACTCTTGGAAAAATATTTGAGAAAAGAAATATTGCCAGAAGGAAAATTATAGCTCCAAATCTTAGAAAGAATTGCTGCTTGAATTCAAATTTACAAAATAATAAGAAGACTCAAAAATAAAACATCAATATCAAAAATAAAGTTGATATGTACAACCTACCAGGATCAGATTCAATAGTGCACCAAGACATGCTGAGAAATCTTTAAACTGCTGCAAAGAGGAAGTCATGAATCATGCTCAGTTATGGATCATAAAACGCAATAATAATAATAAACATCGAAGAAATTAAATTAGACCACATTTGGAAAGATAAATAGAAAAGAAGAGTGACAAATTGCCAAAGCTCACAAACAATAGCTAAAGAGAAAAACCATGGTCATGCCACAATGAAGTTAGCATGGATAATCCAGCAAAGGGGTGAAACCAAAAAAATTCAATTGGACGGCTCATACACCACTTGCAATTATCTACTATTCTTTTGCTAGCAAGGAGAGGCTAAGCCCCTCCAAGTATAACAAGAAGACAAACACACATCACAGCCAAATATTTGCCAAAATTCTCAATAACAGAGGAAGATTCATATCCCATTCTCATTAGCTCTTAATGATATTCCACAAACAGACAGCTGTTCTGCTGATTGATTTCCCCTTTCTGCTGATTGATTTCCCCTTTCTGCATGCATGGGAAGCTGTGAATGAATCACATGAGTTGACAATAGTGCTTATATTGAATATCATAGGGCTGTCCGATCCATGATTATCATAAGGCCCATGGATCCAAGACACAACAGCAACAAGAACCACCTTCACTCTAACTATTGATACTCGAAAAGCCTATTAAGCAGTCTTTAGACCTTCCCAAGCTGCCCCAGAAAGTTCAACCAGTCGAACATAAGTGACCGCAAAATGCCTAGAGCATGCCGCAAGAACTTGGCCAATATGACACATACTGATGAGGACAATCAAGAAAAGATGAGGTTGAAAGATTAGAGAACCAGCAGCAAAACTTGCCACCAGTTTGTTTCGTGCTTTTGTGCAAAAATCTAACTCTTCTTTCAAACTCATTGATGCACTAGTGGATCCTTTTATATTCCTTCATTCATATACATATTATGCAAGCTGAATCATGAGTCCCTACATTGGTTAACACTGGCGTCAACTTCGACTTTGTTTTAAGGAGTCATGGCAGAACTAGAAGCAGATTTGATCTTACAAGTTCATTTTTAAGTTCCATATAGTCATACCTTCAGAAAGCCATAGAGTATAATTTCTGAATCTGTTTACAAAGTAGAATTGCATGCTTCCAGAAAGCACATCAAAAAAAATTCTTTGGAAGGGTACAACTTATTGAAAAAGGTTCTCTTTTAGAAACTTATTAAACCTTCAACGTCTTCGATGGGATTAGAAAACAGGCATCTTCAGTTTGTTTTCTAATCACCATTGATCATTTTCTTCGGTAAATTGTTCTTTATGTTTCTTCATCAAACCTTAGACTGAATTATTTTTTTCCCTGAGGAGTTTTATTCGGTGCAATGATTCTACTAGATTAGCTGAATTAACAAAACCCTTTCAAGTGCAAGAAGTAAATGATCTTATCAAAAATAACTGAAGAAAACTTATTTATTGAATCCAAAATAAAAGAGCAAAAAAATAAAAAAGAGGGGAAACGATATGGGGAAGAAAAAAAGGAAGATGGTAGGAAACCGCTAGCGCTTACCTGATCACTGACCGGTAGGGCGTCGAGTCCTCCACTTCCGGCGAAGTCCAGGACCGCCGGTCGACCGCTTCCTTCTCGCCCTTCTTTCCACCGCTTTCGGGCTCCTTATAGCGGAAGGAGGGGAGAGGAGAGAGATCAATTGGGAAAGGATGAGCCCATGGTAGTATAAACAACGGGTCGGACAGGAGATTGAGAACAAATTATCCGACCCAATTTAACCCGACCCGTGAACAAACCCACCCGCGCAAACCCTCATGATTTGTGACGGGCAGGAAATCCCATGATCCGTGAGACCGTGACAAAACTTGCCCCTGCCCGTCCCAAAAGCGGATTCGGGTGCAGTCTGAAGGCCACTCGGCCCGACTGAATGACCCAATTAACCTAACTGGTGATGGTAGGGTCGTGAAGGCATATACCACTGCGTCTATTTAAAAAAAAATTGTACGATTAAACTGAAAATCTTGCAGAAATTGAATTTGGCCATTTAACATATATCTTCTAAACAATTGAGGTCGGCCTACTTTAAAAAAAAATCTATAAATATTGTGAAATGGGCCTTCTCTAGAATGTGTTCTTATAAATCTTGTTGGTTTGCATAGGATTATCCAAACAAATCCTATATCGGTTTATTTCTACGAGCGTCCATGTGCAAACAAAAAAAAATTAGGGCAACTATGACCAAACTGTAATGATGTTTCCAAATTAAAATCAAATTAAACAAAGAAAAAGCCTTAGTTTTTATTACCTTTGGCAACGAGCAAAGTTATGTCACAATTTTGTGCAAAATTTACTAATATTATTGAGAGATATTTATCATCCATTTCTTATAAATTATCTTTAAAAAAAAGAACCGAGCTTTATTTTTTATATAGAGGTAAGATCTCCGGATCACAGCTGCACATCCAGTAGCCCAGTTCTTCCTTGGAGGTATCCTTTTACTAAATATATATCAAAATAAAGATTAAAAAAATATTTGTACATGTCTAATAAGGAATTATTGAACTTCAGTGCATGCTTATTCTTAATATTTTTCATGATTTTTTTGTATTATTCAAACATTTCTTTCTCCTTCCTTTCCCTATAAAATTTGCAATTTTGATTTTTTTGAATAACTTGAATTTTACTTCCTTAACAAGCACTTATCCCTTTGTAATTTTTACTAAATGTTTATTAAATGCTCGTCAAAAAAAAAAAAGCTATTTCAGCTTCTGAAAAACAAGTTTAATCTTAACTTTTTGGAGAAAGCATGCCTATAAAAACATCACCGAGCACAAGCTAGTAATATACTTTGGCCACTAATGTTTGCTTTCGTTACCGCATGCTTTATTTTTGGTTTTCTTCTTTCTTTGTTCATGTTCCATCACCAAATCCTAAGTGTTATAGAAAAAATCTCATGTAATCACCTCTTCTCCTTTTGCAATTCGAACAAAGACAACACGGCAGATTAAGAATAAAATCAATGTAAGTTCCTTGATTGAACACAAAATAACTTCTTTATTATGGTTAAAAATATTAGCAAAACATTTAACTTTTCTTTTCTTTTCTTTTTATTACATTGTAATCAAAATCTGCCGCAGAGTGCAGGTTACCTTGCTAGTTAGGTACAATAAGAGTCTTAACAGATCCAAATCCAACTAGAAGAGGGGATTGGGGATTATGAATTTTTGAATCAAAGACTGCAATGTAGATTTTTGAACAACTTTCTCTTAATCTGTATAACCATCTTCCTTTCCCCTCCCACATTTTTATTATTAGGTTTTTTTGATCATTACAAAGGATTAGATGAACTTTTTGATGTTGATGAAGTGCTCTATTAAATTGATTTACACCACATATATCTCAAAAGTGTAAATCAAGCATCATTGCACAATTGAGAGCCAAGAAAAAAATAGAGAAAAAAATCCTTTTCGGGTGCATTTTGTTGCATGTAAAATGGTGCCTATCACTCTAAAAATAAATCCAATGATTGACTATGTTATGATGACATGTTTTTATTGTCGATACCGGTATTCAATATGTGCAAAGAGTACAATGAGAGACATGGAAAATTATGATTTATGTCAATGCACATCCCATCTGATAATTTCCGCAAGCAGATCTATTTGAGTTCATTTTTCCAATTGGACCCACGCATAAACCCAAATTGACTTTAGGTCTAAAATATAGACCCAAATCGGATCCAATCACAGGGAAATCTGAGTTTAGGTCCGGTATGGGTTCAAGTTCTTAGGCATGGATTAGGATATGGTTCTATGGTTCAACCAAGCCCATTCGATTTGAAGTTGGGTCACATTGTAGCAGACCCATCGACCAATTAATTGTTTACCGTTACCAGAGGAGTCACCGTGTGTGGCAGGTACACTGTAACCTGGCTACTCCGCAGCGCGACTTCAAATTTCAAAATGCCGCTCGCTATATTTTTTTTTTCCAAAGCCGGCCGCCCACGGGACCCGTCAACGTCAAATCACAGCCCTTAAATATCCCATCCCCATTCACAGACCAGAAGCAAAAACAGAGCCCCACTCCCGTTAAAAAGGAGCGTCCGCCCTCTCCTTCTCCGGTCTCTGATACGCTTCTAGGGTTTGGGCATCTCGTTTCGTGCCCGTAATTCCTTTTTTTTTTAATTTCCTATTCTGATTTTGATTGGAGTACGATGGATTCGATCTGATTTTTTGCTTTTTTTCCCTTAATTTTTTCAGAGAGATTTGATCGAGGAGAAGAGAGCAATGGGCCAGATCCAGTATTCGGAGAAGTACTTCGACGATACCTATGAATACAGGTCCCCTCTTTCCCCCGCTATCTCCTCCTTTATCTCTTCTTTCTAGTACCACTAAGACCCTAGAGGTTCCAAAAGATCCATTTCTTTCTCGTTATCTTCTCGATCCATGTCGTTCTTTGATCGCAGGCACGTGGTTCTCCCTCCTGAAGTGGCGAAGTTGCTCCCCAAGAACCGCCTCCTCTCTGAGGTAATCCAAATCCAATCCCCACCCCGATCGTAGGATTTCTTTTGTTTTTTGCCCTTTTTTCTCCGAATTCTATTGGCATAGATGGATCAAGTGGCACTGACCTTGCCCATGGTTGGTTTTGTGGGTGGAATCGATCGATTAGAACGAGTGGCGAGCGATCGGGGTGCAGCAGAGCCGGGGTTGGGTGCACTACGCGATCCACCGCCCGGAGCCGCACATCATGCTCTTCCGGAGGCCTCTCAACTACCAGCAGCAGCAGGAGAACCAGGCCGCCGCCGCCGCCGCCGCCCAGATGATACACAAGTGAAGACCAAGTCACCTCATCCCCTTTCCTTCATCCGATCGCTCCTCCTTTTCCTTAGGGTTTACTCCTCATACCCTCCATCTCATTTCTTCCCTTCTGCTGCTCTTCTTGTGTTTGTGGAAATGTCAATCTCTGTGACGGCCATAGCGGGCTGACTGTGACTACGGATGTCACTACATGGCTGTTTTCCCTCTAAAAAATGTCTCTTTTCCTACTCTTTATTAGTCGGTGGACGTTACCTTTTTTTTTGTTTCTGGATGATAATGGTTTTTATCATGAAAAATAATCAATCAGGTGTCTCCAAAGAAATAGACGTGAAAAGGATTTCATGTGAAGAAAACTTCAAGAAATGCTACTATAATTGTTCCTTTTTCCTCGAAAAAGGAACATGTTTTAATATTCCGGAAGTGTTTGATTTATGTCCTGAGTCACAAGAACCTAGCAGGAAATATGGGGAACCGGTTTAGGTCAATCTGCTCGCGAAGGCAGGGCATCACAGGGATCCAACGGCTACCGTGAATTGGGAGGGGGGGGGGGGGGGGGGGGGGGGG
>JAOXJJ010000819.1:6886971-6902649 GCA_025769935.1 Phoenix roebelenii
GGTCAGGGGAGCTTGTTGGGGTTGGGTCTGGTTTGGATTTGTACTCAATTATTTTTTTTTCCCAAGGAAGTGTATTTCTGTGACATGATTAGTCTCATATCAAATTTTTGGGATTGTGTCTGTAATCTTTGAACTCTAAATGTTACCGTCAGCCTGTTTGTCCTTTGATTCATTCCTTCCTGTCACTTCACGTTGCACCTTTTTATTGGCAGGAGAGATACCATGCCGTTGGTCGGCCGGCCAGAAAGGCTACAAGTACACCCACCATTGGCGGCAGCGTAGCACGCACCAGATTAGGTTTGGGCATTCATGCCACTGATGCAAGTACTGGTGTTTATGGGAAATGGGTAAATTTTCTTTTTCAGCCATGGTTCCTCTTCAATCAATCAAAACGTGTGAAGCTAGAAACTTACAAGTTTTGAGTGATAAGAGGTTGTATCTTTCGTGACAAAGAAAGATTTACCTCGTGAATCCCCCATTGGATCATCCACTGCATAAATCTACCAGTGGGCAATCCAATGGTGGATTCATGCGAAGTAAGGGGGTGAATACCAATAGGACAACCCCAAACTACTTTACATTAAGATTTTTGATTTAGCCTGTAAGGCATCACTTTGGGCAACAATATCTTTAGAGATGTGCCAATAGAAGTAATGTTGTGTACGCAGAATTCTCAACATTGTTTGTCCAAGCACATCCCACTTGCGAAATGATACAGTTTCTGATGTCCCTTTTAGAGCTAATCATAGGTCGGGCTTGAGCATAAAAAATATCAAATTTTTAAAAGCTTTGCCTAAAGTCTGAGTAAAAATGAATATAGTTTAGGTTTGAGGTCTAGGCCATGATCAGCTCTAGGTTTTTCATTATATGCAATGCCATGTATGATTGGATGTGATTGCTTGGTTTATCTATCAGACTATCAAGGTTGATGGCGGGTCACGGTAGCATCACTCCAGTCTCACAAAGTGAAGTGAATAAGAGTATTCTGGTTTCATGTGGTAGAAAGACTTTTCATTTCTGCAGGGGATGCTAATGAGCAAGATGAAAGAGTTCAAAAGGACAGGAACCAGCGAAGGGTCCGTGGTGAGAAAGAGCGTTATTGAGAGAAGCATTTGATATAGATTTATAGGTGAGGGATCAAGTGCTAACTGAATCACCATTTTGTTTGGATTCCTGACCATCCACATATACATATGTTGTTCCTACACCATGAAAATTCCATGCCTAGCCCTTTTAACAAATCGAGTCCAAAAGAATGAGATCATGCTCGATTGGTAGCTAGTTGGTTTCTAAAAGCCCTGATGATAATCTTCTATTTGTTCAGCAAGGTGTCCTTTAATATTCAGCAGATGAGAACTTGTCAGAGTTTTGGATTGTTCAAATTTCTATCACTAGGATGGTGTCTATGGTATTTGGTTGACCTGTCAAGTTTGCTCATGACTCCAGCAGATGACAAATTTTGATATATTTCAAAGCATGTTACTATGATTTTTCCCGACTTTAAATTCTGTATCTGTTGTAAGTATGAGTTGCAAATTCAACGCTTATACCTAGATTGTAGAAGTTTGTACAACTAGAATTGTAGAGGATTTGCATTTATGTAGATTGCGCCAACTAGAGGTTGTAGGGACGTCTCCTCGATAACTAATTTAAATTACAACACAGTGATTAGTAAATCTTGCAAGATATGACATTGATTGGCCAATTTAAATTACAATTTGTGGGAATACCCTTGCCTGTTACCAACGTTACGATAGCTATTTTTTTATTCCCATAATTGACAATCCAAGCTATGAGCATAATTGGGTCGATCTTGATTAAGCTTGGACCTAATTAAGATTGGTTTGAAATTAAATTCAAGCTTGAAAAGCTTACTTCAAGATTGCATTAACATTTAATTGATTCAAAAACTTTTAAAATCACTAATTAAAATCTTAATTTAATGGTCTGATATTTATTCGCATAAATTATTTTTAAATATATTCAGACTTTATCAAGTTGAGTCTTGATTGAGTTGGATCAATTTTTGGCTCAACTTAAAACTAATTTTGAGCATAGTTTGCTCGTTCAAACTAGTTTGTTTAGCTTCAAGTGGATTGTTTTTTTTTTTTGTTTCTTTTTTAATGTATGTAACGACTGTTAGAGAATAAAAGCCACATCGATCATGCTCATCGGTCATGCTGACAGGGATATTTAAGCCTTCCGACGCACCCCTAAGTTCCAATGACTGTTGTTTGTAGCACTCAGAAATATCCCAATTAACATATGCATTAACATAAAATGACTCACAATTAACCATATCCATCGGTAATTAATCAAGCATAAAAATAAGAGAACTAGAGTATTTTTTTAAATTTCTGTATCTATTAACCTGTGCAACCAACAAGCATGGTTATTCAAGTTGTTGACATTTTATACTGTCCTCTAGGGCATAATTAAGTGGATTTCTTGTACCTAATGGGTCCGTAGCCATAGATTACGATAAAATTACATGACTCTGTGTGATCATGTTGACGATAATAGGTACTGTCAATGTCATAGCACCTTGGGTGAATCACATTATAGGAATGGAGGTTCTTCTGTTTCTGTTGGATAGCTCTGGTATATGCCATCCTATATATGCTGGTAGTAATCTTACTTTTAGCTGCATTCTAAAGAATACTGCATCCTGTAATGGTCACCTGGATATGCTATGATCATGAGATTTAGTTCTTTTAATTTGGTTTGGCAGTTGCATTCAGATCACTTAATTTGCTGTGATCTATAAGGTATATAAGGTACAAGCTCTGGGCTTCAAATAAGGTGATGATGGTGATATGATTGTGCTTCAGCCTCATGAGAAGATATTCCTTTCCAAATCCGAGGCTTCAGCTGATGTCAATCAGCAGTAGACAAAAATCACATCTATACCCACACAGGCAGACAGTTTGGTTGACACCCACTTTTTATTTATTTGGCCTTACTGCGGCTTCATCACAACTCACAAGTCTTTTATTTGTGAATTTTTTTATGTTAGTCGATTTTTTTTCTTCCTTTTTAACTTACTCTTAGCTTCTTTTTTTTTTTTTTTTTTTTTTTTGTCTTCCCTCCTGCAAATTATGAATCTTCCTCCTTATCGGATAAATTTTCCACCATGAATAACGAAGTAAAATTGCAAATTTTCATCTTATTACCTGCAGAATTAATCCACGCATGCGGCATCTAGCCTCTCTCTCCATATTACTTGGCTACTTGCTACTCGAACAATTCGCATCCAGCAATATCTTTGTAAGATTTAATCCATGGATGTCGAATTTTTTGCAGTGCTACTACCATAAAGAATGGTATAATTTTGGATAGCTAGTATATCATTTGATTATCGAGAGGGATGACAATTAAACATAACAAGGTGTATGGCATCCACAGTGCGTTGTGTATAGCATGCATTAGCTATCTATTTGATGGTTGTCCATCCTCGTAATTGGATAACGTGGCAGCTATTCAGGCATAGTAGCTCTCTGTTGTGCGAAGCTATCCTCGTAATTAGGTACCCCACCCATTGGTTATTTTAACGTAAATTTTGATGAAGGCGCCAGAATAGTGTCTTTGGGGGCGTAGGTTTTGTAATCAGAAACCATGATGGCAGAGTTATTATAGCTAGAGGGCAGAGCATGCCAGGTTTGATTGTAGTGAAGCGGAGCTACGGACAGTCTGGAAGGGTATTTTGTATACGAGACGGATGCTGATGATCGACAGCCTATTTTTTGAGGATGACTTCTCAACGGTAATTGATTAGATTCGGAGATAGATAGATACGGAATGACTACTCGTTGATACGAGACATCCGTAGATTGGTACGGAAGTTGATCTCCTGCCAGATAGCGCATATGTATTAGGAGGTGAATAATGCAACAGACTAAGTCGTCTCTTATGTTGTCCGGCATTTCGGAAAGGTCATTGGACGAGCTTAGCTTGCATCCCACGCCTATTATACTGTTTAAGCAAATTTTACTCACATTAGAGTTATATAAAATCAAATGCGGATTTGACTTTAAAAAAAAAAAAAAGAGCAGCATAAATCGTGGAGAATCTATGCCCTCATGCGAGCATCTGGTGGGCCCAGCTTTATGTCTTGGATCTAAAGATTCCTCCCGGCTGCGATAACAGCTGTTCCCTTGCACAACAACCAGGACATAAAAAGACTCTCCTATAATTCTTTTCCTCTTATCCTCTCTCTTTCGCACCTCCTCTGCTCTTCTTAATGGCGCTCCACTCTCCTTCTCCGGTGCGCCTGACCCCTGCCCCTCTCCCCTCCATTAAACGCCACCGGATCTCCCCCCGCCCCGGCCCCATGTTCGCCTCCGCCGTCTCCTCCGCCCCCAAAGCCCGCTTCGTCGCCAAGCGCTCCGAGTCCACCTCCGTCCAGCAGCTCCAGCGCCCTCTCGGTAATTAATTCCTCTGTACCTTCCAGGTTCCTTCCTTTTTCCTTACACTCTTCTTCTCGGAAAGTAAAATAGAGAGAAAAAAAAACACTTCGCAGTGGAGTACATGAGCCTGCCGGCGAGCCAGTACTCGGTGCTGGACGCGGAACGGATCGAACGCGTGGATGATAACACCTTCCGCTGCTACGTGTACCGCATCAAGTTCTTTGCCTTCGAGGTCTGTCCTGTTCTTGTTGTCCGGGTCGACGAGGAGCCAAATGGCTGCTGCATCAGGCTCTTGTCCTGCAAGGTAATTCAAATTTACCGTCTTCTTTCTCTTGTTTTTTTGCTCCCTCTCTCTCTCTCTCTCTCTCTCTCTCTGTGATCGTGGTTCTCATTGTTTGGCATGGGTGGCAGCTGGAGGGTTCGCCGCTTGTGGAAGCTCAGAATGAGAAATTCTCAGGTACAGTGACACCTCTTCTTGTTGAATATATTCTTTTCTTTCTTTAGTTTGGATCAGTTTTAGAATAAATTTATTTGTGAATGCCCGTGTTTGGATACCATGTGAATCAAGTTGCAATCTGGGTCATCATCAGATAGATGCCTCTGGGATACTTTTAGGATAAATGTCAGATACTTATTTCAAGTATCCTATTTTTTGAGATTTAAAAAGGACTCTGCATTTAACGATTAATGTTGAGTTTTGGAGTTTGTGATGTCAATATTACTGTATGAAGTATGGATTATGGTCTATTGATTTAAATAATTGAATGATGGATTTTATAGACGTCAATGCTACCATATAAAGTAGAGACTATGTTAATTTGAAACCCTCTTTGCTTTGTACATGTGTATTATGTATTTATTTGTTGTTGTATCATACTTCTCAAGATTATATATCACTGTATCCATGTCATGTTGTATGAATATCCTTATCCATTTCGTTGCTTCTTAGTTGTTATGCAATAGGATAAATATGAGAACATACAAAGTCTGCTTGCAGCAAGAAGCCTCAAATAGAACTGCTACCATCAGAATAAACCATTTGATTGATAGTGTTAACCAAGTAAAAAATCTCTATGAGACTGAGCAGTGCGAGCCAATAACAGCATGAACTGGATGTCAAAGTCAGATGTTATTAAAGCAGGTTGGTTGGCAAAGTCGACTATCATGATGACTTAGGCTGGATTCTTAATATGTTCAACCACATTTGATAGGCATGTCAAATCCCAATTATATAAAACATCAAACTTGATCCCATTGATTCTGAAACAGGATTATGAAAACATGATCATATATCATTGCAACTAATAAATATTCAATAATTGTGTTGTGAAGACAGCATGCATTTTACAATTAAATCAAGTTTTAAGATTCCATTCGAGTGTTCATGCCTCTTGTCCTATAATTAATTAAGATAATCTCTACATAGTTGGAACTTCATGGCATGCTATATGCAGACCTGCCTATTATTGCATAACAATTGGATGTGATTTAAAGTGAATCCAGGAAACACTTGGGCCTTCCTGGATTAGAATTTGGCTGATCACTCAATCCTTTGTTCGCAAGGATTGCTCAACTCCATTTCAGCTAAAGATGAAAACAATTAAAATCACGGTACCGCAAGATGCATGTTACATTTTGTTTCACTATTTATGGAGTTGCAGTGCAGTCAAAATTTTTTAGGCTTGTTGGATGCTTTAGAAAACCAAAATATCTTCATGTATCAGAATGTTGAAGTCCATATCTAATTTAGCTAGGAAGAAAGTCTGTGATAGTTAATTTTTCATTTTCTAGTTAAATTTTTCATTTTCTAGGGAGTAATGGAAGGAGTAACCAAGCTTGGAAGTTGAAGGGCCACATTAGAGAAGCTGATGAATTGGGGATTGGCTGACCAATGGTTTTGTAGGTTGGGCTTGGATAGGTGGCCTAAATTGATAGGTTAATGTTTTTAGCTATAAATGAGATGCAATTGTGATTCTTTAGTTGGATTGCTGAGGATTTTATTGGTGATGATAATTCATGATAAGTTGGATAGTTGAGCA
This sequence comes from Phoenix roebelenii, assembly GCA_025769935.1. Lineage (NCBI taxonomy): Eukaryota > Viridiplantae > Streptophyta > Magnoliopsida > Arecales > Arecaceae > Phoenix > Phoenix roebelenii. The sequence continues at coordinate 6,893,417 of JAOXJJ010000819.1, forward strand.
TATATAGGCTGAGTATGCTGCATCAACATCCATATTGCTAAATAGACATGCACTTGTTGCATTGATTCAGCTGGTCAGCCAGCTGAGCTGCATTGCATTGTCTTTAGTCCAAGACAATCATGGGAGTTTCTTGATCTGATTAGAGAGAGAAGGAAGCATTCTTCCTATCTGCTCATTTAGATCCTTTCAAGAAAAATAATTAATAAAATAATGGAGTGGGGAAAGTAGGGCTCTATACTCTTTTTGCATTTCATACGATATAGCTGATTTGCAACACCTCAATTTATACTAGTGGGGACCGAGTCCCTAGTTTGAGTTGGATTTTTTTTTATAGTTACAAGATAAATTTTTTACAAAATAGTAAGTTACTAGGATGAAAAAATATGTCAAATTAAAAATTATTTTGATCTAGATCTCGACTCCTACATCAACTATTTTCTTTGCCATGTTGCCTTACTCCGTATTAGGAGATACATCCAGTTAAAGTTTTAAGCGAAAAGAAAATTTGTACTTTGATTGGCCTGCGTCGAAGCCCAAATATCATCAAACTCCTATTTCATCACGGTGCCACGAACCCCTTGGGGTAAGTCGCACCCTTGTAGATCTCACAGAAGCACTGAATTTCAAACAAAAAGCACTAAAGTTGGACGCCGTATGAGGAAGTTATGGCCTTCGGAAATTTTGATGCACAATTCTATCTCAAATGTGGTTGATATTGCTTCCAAACCTTATTTAAAGTCTAGACCCTTCCTGAGGTGTCCAAGCTGATTTACAAAGGGTCTAATGATCCTTTTTGTTGTGCCTCCTCTATACGTGCTGTGTCTTTTAGCTCTTACTTCATCTCTTGCTTTTAGGTTTTTTTATTAGTTTGTTGCACCTCCTCTATAAATGCTCTGTTGTTTAGCTCTCACTTCATCGATTGCTTTTTGGTTTTTTTATGGTTGTATTAGTTTTACTACAACTGTGAATATGTAAAAATATTATTTTACTTACTTTGGCTCCTTTGGATAGAATAACTCATTATCTTGTTGAGGAAGATAATTATTTGTTTGCTTATTCACAGATAGTTTTTCTATAAATGTTTCTATATCATCATTTCTCTGAACTGCCATTATGTGGTAGGTGAAATCAGTTATCTCCTAATTTTTTTCTTTGCTTACTGCAGCTATAGTTTTAAAGAGACCCTTATAGTATATATATTATTTTAAGCTACATGCTGGAGTTCATGGTTATTGTTCCTTTTTTTATTGTGGGTTGTGCTGTAGTTGCTGCACATTTTCAAATTGGTCATTGACTTTATCATTATTGAAATACTTAAACTGAAAGTTTTATTGTGGTAAATTGCATATGGTTTCTTTATATCATCAATGTCTCTCTTGATCCAATTGAATATCTATGTTAGCCAAATTAGATTGAGAATATCTGCATGGTCATGCGACAAGATTGAAGAGAAGAAAAATGCAAAATATATCTAAGCATCAGAAAGGGTAAGCTTAAGTCTATTGGATGGGGAATGAAGCTTTCCAATCGAGAACTCTATCTACAATCCTATAGCTTCCCAAGTTTAGTTGAAAAATCAGCAGTTTTTTGTGGAAACTTAGGGATTGTTACATAAATGATTTAGTAATATTAGAAGTTTCTGGTTGGGTTTAAGGGTGATATTTTGCTTTAACAGAGACTTAAACTATAAGATAATGTTGTTTAGTTGTCTACATATTTAAAGGAAGCCAGAAGTCATATGTTAGAAATAATTTGTTTTGGAAATATCTTACTGCCAATTTATGTGAATCTGAACATTTCTTTTTCGTGTTTGATTTATCATGTTCTGAATAAAGTTTATAAGCTTTAAATCTGAGTTGAACTATTCAATGCCTTTTCAGGACTCCTTTGACATTGATTTGGTATGGGAAATGCAGCTTCAATGGTGAATAGAGTTTCCTGCAATGGTGGTATGCGAAACTCGGGAATGCAGGGGATTACAACAGATACAACCATCGAGGTTTCCCAATCACTTTGGCTTTTATCATTATCCATCATCGAGATTTATACTCTGAACTCGTGTTATAAATGTCTTGATACTCAGGTCTCTATTGAAATTCCTTTTGCATTTCGAGCTATACCAGTGGAAGTGATTGAATCCACTGGCACCCAGGTCCTTGAACAGTTGTTAAGAATAATGCTTCCACGATTTTTGAGGCAGGTCAGTTGAAGTTCTGTTAATTGCTTGTTGCACATCCTCTTATGGTTCTTAAAAGAATGCAGCACAAGCCACTAACTGGAAGTTTGGCTTTACATATATTGTCTGAAGAAATGTGATGTCTGTCCAATAGTTTTCTACTCCTTTCATGCCATTGCTTCTAGCTCCAGTCACATCCAACAAATCACCATGGTTCTGCAAACACATAAGAAAATGTGGGAAAAAATCAAAAAGGTAACAAACCAAGTGAAAAGAGGACTTCTGCATGCCTCTTCCTGAATTCGCTTACATCCATAAGATAAAGGGGCCAAAAGATTTTGCTTCATTGAAATAGGTGGATAAGTTTGGGCCTCTACAAGACTTTCCCTATCGGAAAATGTAACCCCTTCTGGTAGGAAAGCTACTTCTTTTTTTTTTTTTTCGGTGAAAAAACCACTTGTTTTCTGAAGATCATAAAAGCCTTTGTAAAGTACACAACATAGTAATTAATTAAGAAATGACATCAGGAAGTGTCACGCCCCGGACCCGGATCCGTGACACGGCCGTGCTATTGCCAACTACCGCCCATAATAGCACGAAGCCTCATATATGGTTAACAGGTAGTCAAAAGTAGTCAAACTTGCATATATTAAAATATATGCATAACAACCTACTGGTTGATATAAGGTACAGAGCTTCTAATAGTTTATGTATACAAAAGTATATTTATCCCACCCAAAAATAAAGAAGCCCTGTTGCAAAAGGAAGGTGCCTCTGGCGGCTATCACTGGTGGTGATCTGAAAAAAAAATATAAATGAACGAGCATGAGCTACACGGCTTAGTAAGTAATCCTGCATAATCTCGTCGAATCGACTGTAAATGCTAAACATGTTTAAATAGGGTTTGAGAAGCTGACATGTATACTATATAACAAATCATCATGATAAAATATTCATGCTGAAACAATAAATCCCCTATTTCATAGCAACAAGTATCTTACTTAACAATTCATTATAATGAAGTATGCATACTGAGTCAATAAATTCGTGTTTCATGGCAACAAGTATTTTCATAACATAAATCGTCCACCGGCATGCCGTGTTTCATACTCTTGGATGCTACAGCGAAGTCATTATCGGCCACTGGTGGGGCCAGCTCAGTTATTAGGCGGCCACTGGTGGGGCTGGCTTAGTCATTCTCGGCCACTGGCAAGGCCGGCTCAGTTGCTTTCGATCAGTAGCTCTTAAGAGTCCGTAAATAATACTTCTTGTAGGTAGTACCTCATGGATGTTACGGCGAATTCATTATCGGTCACTGGTGGGGCCTGCTCAGTTATTAGTCAGCCACTGGCGGGGCCGGCTCAGTCATTATCGGCCACTGGCAAGGCCGGCTCGGTTGCATTCAGCCGTAGCATTAAGAGCCCTTAGGTACCCCTTGCAAGAAGTGCGCATAGCTAGATGTAATTCATTATCTTATTTCATACTGATATCACAATTATATTAACTGCAATCATGGCAATGTAATCCAATTCATCTTGCATGCATAATGAAATCTACATCAGCATAATGTATGCATAATCATAAATTATATGATTAAAACATGCCACTCGTATACATGATTCATAATTCATAACTTAGGATATATGATCATGATCCGTAGAAGATTAGGACAGGTTACTTACAGTGATTCGCTTTCCCTCAAGTCTCTCATGTCCTGGTGACGGATCCTGAGTCACCTAAAATCATATCATAACAAGCATATTATTTTCTTTTTACTTGTTTGGATCCCATCCGAAATCTAACCCAAGTCCAGTGCGTCCATATTAGAGCCTTTGGGGTTCAATTTACCCCAGATTGGGTCCATATTGGTTAATTGGCTTTCTAATTGGTCAATAGGCTTAATTCCAAGTTTAATTGGGTTAAATTTTGGATTTAGGGTCAATGTGGCCCATTTGGGCCTGAGCCAGGGTCGGCCCGAGGTCAATTTGGCCTCAAATTAGTTGAATTGGGCCTGATTTATATTCAATTGGGTTTGCTAAGACCCACATACTTAATTGGGTTTGGACCAGGCTTAAATTGATCTCAATTGGGTTCAGATTTCACCCAATTCGTCATTTGGGTTCGCCCAAACAGATTGGGTTCGGTTTAATTGGGTTCACTTAACCCGATTTGGATTTTAGTCCTAACGGTTGCAGGTTCGGATTCAGATTCGACCCGCAAACCCGTTATCAAGATTTTCTTTTTTCTTTTTCTTTTTCTTTTGGCCTAACGGGTTTTGAATCCGGACCTGAAGCCGACCCGTTAGGCCGGACCCGTTAAGGGTTTTTTCTTCCCTTTTCTCCAACCTTCCAGAGGCTTCCGCCTCTTCATTTCCCTTCTCCTCTCTCGCCTCCGGTCACCCTATCTCTCTAATCCCGTTAGGCCGGACCCGTTAAGAGTTTTTCTTCCCTTTTCTCCGACCTTCCAGAGGCTTCCGCCTCTTCATCTCCCTTCTCCTCTCTCTCCTCCGGTCACCCTCTCTCTCTCTTCTCCCCTTCATTCCCACTGGAGACCTCGGTTGCTCCGGCCGGTCCTTCGGCCTTCTTCTCCGTCTCCAGCCGAAGCAACCCTCTGTCTCTCTCTCTTCCTCCCCTTCTCTCTTTCTTTCTTTCTTCTTTGTTTCTGCCGAAAGCCTAGCTTCCGGCCCTTCGTCCCCACCGAAACCCTCCGTCTCCTCCCCTTCTTCTCTCGCAGGTGATCGGGAAGACGAGGCTCCCCCCAATCCACCGACCGAGGCGGAGTTTCCCCCCGGAGCACCGGCGGAAGGAAGGCCATAGAAGAGGAGCGCCGGGAGGTGGGGTCGAGGCCGGATCTCCTCCGGAAGATCTCCCCCTGCTCCGATCATGGCGAGGTAAGGCCGCAGTCCGAGGATGAAGCCTCTATGGTCCGGTGAGTCTATTTTTTATTATTCTTTTCTTTCTTTCTTCTTTCCTTCTTTCTTTTCTTCTTTGGTCCTTCCCTCCGGCACCACCACCTCTTTACCGGAGAAGAGGCAGTGGTCCGGCCGAGGCTGGCGGCCTTGTGGCCGCGTCTGTTGCCGGCTCGGTCAGACCCGGCGGCCCGTGGCTGCCCCCAAGCCCTAGGGCAGCCGCAGCCGAGGCTCCGCGGCTGCAGTGCCCTGTTCACCCGCAGGCCCAGTCCGATTGGGCTCGGCCCGGGTGGTCGTCGGGCTCGGTCCTGGGCCGGGGCCATTCTCAGGCCAGCCCGCGGCCTGGAAGTCCGATCCGGCCTGCGCCCTGTGGGCCCGGCTCGTGGCCCTTCTCCCTTTTGCCGGTCTCCTCTCTGTTTCATTGTTGAAACAGAGGGGAGAATACCCCACAGAGGGTTTCTCCACCTTGTAAGGTTTCATTAACCGGGGCCCTTACCTGGCTTTGGCCGTTTGCAGTCGAGCAGTACCACCCCTTGGGTAGTCCCTCCTTCCTTTCCTAGAGCTTCAGGGCTTCTTCCACCTCTGGCTCCAGGGTTCCGTCTCTCTGGTTTTTGTGTTCTAGGGGGTCAGGGGATAGAGGGTACAGTACTTTAGGTTACAGACTGAGGCTTAAATAATTTTGTTTAGGGATGAGACCCCTTCTGAGAGGTCCCATCCTCTGCTTCCCCTTTGCTCCGGGAGCTTCCAGCTGCCCCCTTGTCTCAGGCCAGCCGAAATCGGTTGCCAGCAAGGGTGTGAGGTGGCGGCCCCCGGTCTTGCATGGCTGAGGGTCCCTCAGTGAGGTCCCATCTTCTCCTCCCCTGGCTCCGGGAGCTTCCAGCTGCCCTCCTTCCTCTACCACTGTGCGTGGTCTTGCCACAGGGGCACGAGGTGGCCCTCCCTCTGCCGGCCAGCTATGGCCCTGTCACTTCCCTTCTCAGCATGAGGTGGCAGCCCTTCACGGTTGCCACCCCTAACTGGGCTTTAAATTATTGGGCCCAGTTGGCAGTGGGCCCGGACATTACAGGAAGTTACTGAAAAAACCAATTAAAATACTTGCTGGAGACTGTAAGGATCAGCCGAAAGAGATTTTAGAAAGTACTCAAAGGCGTACCTATGAAGAGCCACTATGAAAAACAAAACAAGAGTTATGATGCCACTTTCCTTGTCATTTTCCATTCTGTTTAGAAAGTTTCATTCTTTTACCCTTCCTCAAAACCTCCTTTTGAACACATCAAGGATTAATATCACACTGTATCAGTCTGTACTCTATGACATATACCATGCCAGACAAGTAAGAACATGATACGGAGGTATGTTTCACATTTGCCATATGTCACTTTTCAAAATAACATAATCCATCATTGTTATATGGATCTTACACCCCATTTGAATCAAAAATTGCCATCAGGGGTGCAGATAGGATCCTTGGATGGGACGAATTTGGATTGTGAGAACCACATTATGTACTATAAGATCCGAATTGGGAATTGTACAATCCTTTGGATTGTAAGATCCAAATAAAGGTCATAGAGTTACATATTAAAACATTTCGATTGCCATCATCTAAGATCCATTCATCTCTTGACTTTTACAAATTCATCTCCACTCTTACAATAACCAATTGATCATTATTAGGCTCCCAAAACATAAACTCAGCTATCTACTTGGAATTTTCAACTTTTAAGAATAATGAAAAGATTTAGTTCTTTTGGAGCCGAGACATAGGGTTAATTTTTGCCTCTCTTCTACTGCCATTAAAAATCCAATTCCTTCTAAAATCTTCAAAGCCAAATGAGAATTGATGCATTTGGAGGGGCAAAACATGCTTTGTTGGTTATATTAAAAGTAAAATTAATTTGCTAGTAGGGGCAAGAAAACTCATTATCAAAGTGCTGCATTACATTTCAAATAGTAGATGATGAAGAAATTTTCATTCAAGCAAAGGAGGCAATTTCATATCAGTTTTGATAATGATGGTGCTGGTGGTGATAGTGGGGAACATATCATGTATGGTTTTCTTTGTTTTGCAAGCCTATGCGCATGTATACATTTTCTGGGACAAATTTAGATACTATGTGAACATATATGGTGGCATATAGCTCTATTAAATAATTAAATATGGTTTTTTTTTTCTTGAGCAAAATCTTTGTGAGCTTATGTTTGTTGAAAAGTGAACTTCTTATGTCCTGACATGGTGATTTACTTTTATTATTCATTCGCATTAATGTTTAATCATGTTTCTTGTCATATAGTTTTACCCTTTCTAATTATTGCTTGAAGAAATTGGAAGAAATCTTAGAATCTCCGATCTGATCTGATCCAGCCCCATCTATGATTTACAATATGACCTTGATCTTCATGATATTGTATATCCACATTTGCACTTCTCAGTAAAATTAGAATAAAAAAAAATACACACATTCCTTTCATAATATTAATAATAAATGATGAGCATTAATAGAAAATAAATATCATAGTCTGAAATCTTCTGATCATGGTCTTTCTCTTCGTTTCTCACCAGATTACTGATATTAGGCAATGACTATGTGTAATATCTTTCTAACCCCTGTAAGGTAAATATCCTAGTTCTGCCCCTATTACACCCTCTTGCAATCATGGTGATGTTAGGACTGTGTTTCTGTGGTGAAAAGACACTCTTGTGCAACTCTTCTTTCCATTTGTGTACTGTTTATACACTGATGTAGATGGATATCAAAATCAAATGATTCTTCTTTACCACACCAAGACCTTCCTTTATCATTTGTTATCATTAGATTGCTCTATCTTTGCAAGGTTTCAATCGCATAATTACTCTACATCATGTCTTTCTAGTGATGTGATCTTGTTATAATTTGTTTCATTGATGATTTTAGGACATGATTACTTGCAGTAGTTACCAAGATGCACTGCTTTTAGATCTGCATACGATATCATTGGTGATTAAATAGATCTGACACTCATTGTTGGAAATTTTCCTATTGATGACCATTTGTGAAATTTGCCTGAATGTTAAACAATTATAACTGCAGCATATCGTTATTAAGAAAAAAAACACTATTACTAAATGAGATAGAGCTAGCTTCCCATCCATGTCACCTAGAACACAAATCACTAATATGAAAGACTCAAAACTTGTCTATTTTCTTCATACTGTTCTGAATCTTTTGCGGGATATTGTATTCCTTTTTTAAGAAATCCTTTTGTTGTTATTTAAATTATATCCAGCCAAAACTGAACTTGTATGACCTGGCAATTACTAAAGGTTAATTTATCTATATATTTGTTAAAATCAGTTTCTGCTCTCTTAGTAGCTCCTCGGTTGTAGTCGAACTATCTACTTCATATTTGATGGTTCTCAATATATCAGGTGTCTAAACTCTTAAGAGATACTGGTAACGAAGTTTCTGCAACATTTTTCCACCTCGTTATCGTTTAAGTGTACTAGAAATCTAATGGCGACACTGAACTGTGTCCAATCAGCTTGTTAAGGACTACCAAGCTTGGGCTTCAGGCGACACCTCAAGGCGGCCTCTGGGAACAGGTGAACTTTGAAGCAGCTAAAAGAAAAAGGTGGCAGAACCTCTTATCTATAGAATTAATTTGCTCTTGTTCGGTTATATTGTCTCTTTATGTAGTTAGTTATATATGTATTTTAATGACCTCCAACTGAAATTGAAATAAAATGCAAGTACTCAGTTTTCTGGGCTTGGCTTTGGAGATGAGAATTTGCAGTTTTTTTTTTTTTTGGAGAAATGAGACTTTCCCGAAATCAGCAAATTAAAGTTACTACTGTGGATTTAGCTGTAATTATTTGTCTGGCCATGAACTGTACAATAAGATGACCCATACTTTTTAAGGGCTGGCATTTTAGTTCAATTTGTGCCCAGTCAGTTTGGAAGTTGTACTGTGATAACTCTAGCTAGAAGCTCAGCTCTGTTGTCAGTTGTGTGAGGCTCTGTTGCTGGAAATGAGACCCGGGGGCGATCACTCGGCCGAGGAGGAGGAGCTCCGGTGTAGGTAAGCGAGCGGTGATCCGTCGGCGGGCGGCGTCCTCCGGGAGACCTGCACTGAAGCCGGTGGCCGGGCTTGCCGGCGCCGGCCCTCCGA
>JAOXJJ010000819.1:6919604-6935711 GCA_025769935.1 Phoenix roebelenii
TATGTGTGAATTTCATCTATTTTAACATATCTTTCAAATGTTATTAGAGAATTATTAAAGTTTAATCTTCTGTAGTTGCATAGAATTATTGAGGAACAAATCCGATAAAATCCATCTCATGTTCATACATCACATTTAACATCAATTAGTATCTTTCTACCAACTATTCAAACATTTTGATTTATATTAAAAGGTAGCTTTTTATCTGCTTTCCTTTTCTATGTTCCTACTTTTTTAACTGAACCTTTCTGTCATCTTGCTAAAGAGAATAGGTGATGTTTCTGTATCAAAAAAAAAAAAAGGTGATGTTGGCAACTGAATAATATTTTGTTGATTATTTAATAGAGATAAATTAAGAATAAGATAATAAAGCTGATATTTAATAAAATATATATTTATATTCAAGTCATGAATAATGGTATTTAGTTAGTATCTTTTCAGATGTGCATTGCATGTTAGTTACTAGTTTCAAAAATTATATATAAATTATTTCTAAAAGTTATAGTCCAATGTTGGTGACTCAGTCCAAAATTGCTTTTCATTTTCATTGCTTTCATGCTTTTGCTTTGGTTGGAAGAACACCATTATGAGAGCCCACAAACCTTCATACTAGTACATTCTGGTGGTTTTTAGCTCAAGTAGATATTATGCTGCACCTAAACCCTAATTACTTCAATGAAGAACACCAAGTATGGTTTGAGTCTGTTATGAAATGGAAATGAGATTTTTCACTTGAACAGGATAGCATCCATGTATCGCACATGACCGATGATCATTGCACCTTTAGTCCACTCATAGCTGACTTGCATCATCTGCCATGTTCAAATCAAGCTGTCTATTGATGGCATCCTACTATTCCATTTTGTAGCAGATTTTAACAAAACTACCCATGCTAACCTGCCCTGCTTCAACTAAGTATCTGCACTGATCCATGACATATTAATTATCTGATCAAAATCCTCAATATTCCCTGTTGGGATTCAAAGGAGTATCTTCAGTTCAGTGAGGAAGGATGCCACCTAAGACTATTGTCTCCTTAGCAGATAAAGAGCATCATTGAAACTTAGCTCCATTAGAAGAACATCTTCCTTCCAATAATTATAGTGATTATAGTAAGCGTAAGCTCTCCAAGTTGGACCACATCTAGCAGGTCCTTCTGATTTTGGTACTTGAATCTTGGGAGATACCAAAATATTGCGAAAGTGGATAACTGCTTGGTATAAAATTTCATTGACTCCAAATGAAGAAAATTACTTGAAGTGCAGCGAAGTGGAATTCATTTTTTTGTGCCAAAAACCTATAATCATGGTTCTCCTCATGGTCAAGATATCAAGACCTATCAGTAATTTGGCATAATTAAGCACTCATACATAGGGTATAATATAAACTGGCTCTCATTATCTTGATGTATTTTTTGATGAAGTCATTAGCTTGATGTAAAGTGATGTATTTGGACAATTAGACAATGCAATTCAGTATATTGTCTTCTTTTTTTTTTTCCTGTTTCTTTGTTTCTTATGTTGTAATGTGATTTTTCATCACTAAACCCTAATGTGAATGTGCTTGAGCAATAGTCAAATTTCTTTTCCTATGTAAGTCAATATCGTAAAATCTCTATCATTGATTCATTATTTTCAAGTAAAGCAACGGTGATATCATAATATCTCTATCATCCATTCATTATTTTCAATTAAAGCAACGGATCTACCCATCAGCTTGACTCCATAGAAATTATGAATGATGAACAAATATCTCTGTCATTATATGTCAAGTCATATAATGGGATATTTTGATCAGCTCGAAATTTCCTTGGCCCTTTGTGTCGACAAGGATCAACATATACTTTAATTGACTGCAGTATTCTTTTAATAACAATGACTAAACTCAGTTTTGCTATTTCAATTTATATTTCAGCATCCATTTGTTGTATATCAACCGAGAAATCCAAATACCTTGCTTATTATAAAGTTTCTTTAACTGCTCATATTGATCAATATTATTTTACTTCATGACCCACAATATTCATGGAGATATTAGGTCTGCAGTAGATTTTTTTGCTTATTATTCATAGAGATGCCTACTTAACTTGGCCTAGGTGAAGGAGGTGGTTTAAATCCTTCAAGGAACTTATTAACAACAGCTTTTTTTTCTTTGAAAAAAAAATAAAAAGAAAAATTGAAAGATTTCCTTCTTTTCTATGCCAAACACCTTTATATATGCTTCGAAAGTGATTATATCCATCCACTGGGAGTGATCAACAGCCACAGTTACCACCTCCCTTCTTTGAACTTTTTGCATGCACCTTCTCAGGGTGGGGCACCCAAAGGCTAACATGATTGCGGTTTTCACTTCTTCTTTTCCTGCAGTGAAAACTTTTCCTTCCTTTTTTGTTTGTTTTTGTTTCTTAGCAGGAACACCATGAACACCAACTCATGTGGGAAAATGAGGATGCGTTCTCAAACGAAGACCACCAAAAATTTCGGCAACAAGGGATCAAAACTAGACCACCCACCCAAACATACCAAAAGACATTAAACAGTGATAAAGATACGATTTGCGTGGGTGAAAGCTGATCATTAGTCTTTCTCAACAGACCAATTATTTCAACATGACAAATGAACCTATCTTTGTAAGATTGCGGAACATCCTTAACAAAGCTAATGACTTTATATTCTTTTACAATCAAGATTTGATAAGAATTACGTATACGAAGCGTTTCATGAATATTATCACCCAAAAATATAAAAGAACTTCTCTTAATTCTATTATTTCACATTGTATTCTTCTTCAGATTTTATCCTACTCGGAATCTTTTCACTATGGGCACCGATCGAGTCGCCATCAGCAATCCTAATTTGAAAGAATATGAAGAACATTCGCACATCAACAGTCAAATCTAGCTGTCCCCTAAAACAATGGTTACTTCCAAGAGAAAGGAAGGACAATATCCTCAACTGGCCCATTTAGCTGAACATCTTCTGCATCACGTTTACCGAAAGCACCTTCCATAATTACTGCGTCTCTGACCTTCCAATAGAGCAATATTCCAGTTCTCATTGGCCTCCACTCATTTAAACCAATAAACAGAAACCAACTTCACCAACTTGTTCCTCCCAAACATTCCAAGGCTCATTCTTCTATGTACATTCAAAAACAAAAAAAGTTCATTATTCCATCCTCACCTCCACCTATTTATTACTTTCCCCACCAAGAGTGGGAAGCATCCATTGATCTTGCGTTTCTGCACACCACTCCTTGCATTAGACCTATCACATTTTTGAGTTCTTAACGCATCAATCATTATCACTAGAAGAACCATACTTAAATGTCTTAGGAAACTTGGCATCAAAAATTAGGAAGGATCTAAGAAGCATTATCTCAGAGAAAATGCAGGAAACCAAGTCCAGTTATCAAGCTGAAAGGATGACTAGAATAAAAGCATATGGGGCTGGGAGATGAAAAAGGCTTTTCCGTTTCTTGTGTTTTGAAGGGTAAGAGTGTGGACCCTTTGATGCTGCGTTGGCTGTCCTTTAGGCCAGCTTGCCACCTTCATTCCATTCAACGCGATTACAAAGTAGGCTGTCCACTTGCCAGAGTAAGTTAAATGGAGAGGGGGGGGTGTAATAAGTTACATGGTCCAACTTTGTCCTGTAATCATTTTTCGTGGATGAAGTAATACCATAGATGATTGGATGATATTTTACGTATAAATGAAGGAAAATTTAATAATTAATGCCGAAAAGGATTTTTTTGCCTTAATATTTTATGAATCTCTGGAGCTACTATGAAATGTATCTTTTTCGAATAATCAACTCATTGGGTTTTCTTAAAAAAACGAAAAAAAAGAAAAACCTTTTAGTTTGGCAGCTATAAAACAGTGGGCAGTCCATTCCTCACCAAAACTACTTCAAATCTGATAATAATAATCCACAATTGCATGAAGTTGCTTCTCAACTAGGCCTCAACCGCACAGGGTCTTGGACCAAGCTAAACTATGCCCATCCGTGCCAAACTACTTGAACGAGCCTGAACAACTTGTGTATGATATGAACAGCTCAAATCAAGCATCAAACCACAGTCTATACTGTGAGATCCAATAGTCCCACATCGGAAAGACTTGTTCTAGAGCTTGGGCATATGAGGCGGGTGTCTTGAAAGCCTGCAGACGTGTTTTGGGAGGAAAACAAAATCGGAAAGGGGTGAAGGACGCTTGCATGAAGTCCCAGAACCGGACAATATCTAGCAGGGGAGCTCCGTGGTTCCTCCTCATGTGGCCCCTATGTTGGCACTGGGTGCCTCATATGCCCCGCAAAGACGGGGGCGTAACATGTACAATGCCAAAACAATTCTAATTGAGAGCCTAAACCACACAAATATATGTCGAACCGGGCTAAATCCTACCCTTAGCATTTTTCATGTGCCTCCTGACCTTGAAAATGTGAGGCTATATATCACCAACCATATAGTTTTGAATGGCGAAGTATTTCCAACATGAGAGTTATATCAACTTTCAAGTAGCTGCCCTGGTCCATCTGTGTGGGATATATGTAGTAATAATGCAGCATTTTTCTCTATGCAATGCACGTTAGACTATTATCCCAGTGGAAGAGGACTCAAAGTTACAGAAGATAGGAGAAGCACTAGTGTCGGGTGTGCAGTTGGAATATTGGAAGCATGAGGATGGTTCTCTAAGGTCCGGTAATAGAATATGTGTGCCGAAGGTTTTAGAATTGAAGAAGAAGATTCTTGATAAGGCTCATAATTCGGCTTATATGTGCACCTAGGAAGTACTAAAATGTACCGAAAATTGAAAAAAAAATGGGTGGACATACATGAAACAGGATATAGCTCGATATGTCACTCACTGTTTGGTGTGTTAGCAAGTGAAAGCTGAGCATCCGAGACTCGCTGGACCATTGCAGTCTCTTCTCATTCCCTAGCGGAAGTGAGAGCATGTCACTATGGATTTTTTTACTAGCTTGCCTAAGACCCCTTAGGGTAATAATCCTGTATAGATGATTATTGACCGGCTGACCAAGTCAGCACACTTCTTACCATTTAGGATTGGTTCTTCTTTGGAGAAATTGGTAGGCTTATATATAGTGCAAATTATGAGGTCGTACGAGATTCCAATTACTATTGTGTCCAATAGAGACGGTTGATTTGTGTCACAATTCTAAAAGAGCCTTCACAAAGCCCTTAGCACCAGATTAAACTTTACTACGACCTTTCATCAGCAAACAAATGGACAAGCAGAGCGAACCAATCATATCTTAGAAGATATGCTGAGGGCTTGTGTCATAAATTTGGGTGGTTCATGGGATAGTCACTAATCATTGGTTAAGTTTACTTACAACAATAGTTATCATGTCAGTATTTAAGTGGCTCCTTTTGAGGCATTGTATAGCAAGAAGTGTCGATCTCTGATTTGTTGGGATGACATGGGAGTGAGAAAACTATTGGATCCAGAGATAATACAACAAACTATTGATAAGATTTAAGTAATTAGAGAACGACTTTGCACAGCTCAGAACAGACAAAAGAGTTATACTGATAATAAAAGAAGAGTGCTGAAATTTCAGGTTGGTGATCATGTTTTCTTGAAGGTATCTCCTACTAAAGGTGTGATGAGTTCGGGGTTCACGGTAAATTTTCTAGGTATGTTGGTCTATTTGAGATCTTGTATAGGGTCAGAGAGGTGGCGTATCGATTGGCATTACCACTAGCTTTGTCGGCTATGCATAATATATTTTATATTTCAATGCTGAGGAAATATGTTTCAGACTCGAGTCATGTTAGCATATGAGCTTTGGATCTTCATGAGGATTTGACCTACGAAGAGTTTTCGATATGAATTGTGGACCAAAAGGATCAGGTATTATGGCATCAAACCATTCTTATATCAAGGTACAATAAAATAATCATTGAGAAAGAGATGCTACTTGAGAGTTCGAAAAAGAGATGAAGGTCAAACATCTGCAGCTTTTTAAAATTTTACGTATATTAATTTTGAGGACGAAATTATTTTAACGGAGGAAGAATGTAATGACCCGTAGTGGCCTATAGGCCCGTGGGCCGGCCTGAAGGGGGCCAGGCCCAACTCCTCACATGTGTTGCACGTAAGGGAGACGGGGAGGAAGACTCCGACTGGGAGTCTTCTTCCTCCAGAGGTTCAAAGCGATCCAAACAGGGATTTTCGACTATTTAAGGTTCACTTCCTTTGATTTCCACCATCAGAATCGCTGAGAATCATCGCTGATTCCAAGACTTCTTCGAGTCTCTTCCTTGATTCCTCACCAGAAAGAGCCGCCAGAGGCTTCACCGGACCAAGGTAGGAATTCTTCATCCCCTTCTCCTTCTTCTATGTCGTCTTAGCCTTTAACTCACTTCATTTTGGGTTAGCAATCACTAAGAATTTCATCTGAAATAGGGTACCCCTATTTCAATCTTCTTCCACTGAGCATAGTCGTTGTTGGCTGCCGGTTTGGCCGAGGTTGTGGTCATCTGTGGCTGTCGTCGAGTGGGGGCCGGGCCACCACCCTCTGGACCTACGAGGGAGAAGGAGACAGCCGATCATGAAGAGAAGAGAGAGAGGATTTCTCTCTCTTCTCCCTTCTTCTCTCTTTCTCTCTTCTCTCTCTATTTTCTCTCTCTTTCTTCTTTTTCTTTTTCTCTCTCTTGGTGTCTCTCTCTCTAGTTTACCTGGGTAGATGGTAACAAGGTCTTGGGGACCTGGTGATGGACCTTTAGTAGATGCTGGTAGGCAGTCTAGGTTACTAGTCCAATGTTTAATTTTTTTTGATAATCGAGTTTGATTCTATGAAGGAAGAGTCATTTGTGCAAGAAAGTTCTGATCAAGATACTTTGTACCCTAGTTTGTAGACCATGAAGTGGGTCAGTGATCATTGTGTTTAGTTAGTCTTCGGTAGAAATAAGAATCCCTATAATTGGACAAGAATTATACATATATATTTGTTCGTTTGTATCGCTAGATTTGCATCATGAGATTTATATCGATAAATTTGGTTTGGCATGTGATAATATATTTTATATGATTTCTAGTACAAATATATTTATATAGTTATTAAACGTATCAGGTATTGAGAACATAGTTATTTGAACAAAGATACCTTGAATTTGAGAGAAATTCATTGTATAAATGGTAACTGATTTGACAAAAGTAATATTAAAATGAAACAGATAAGATATGATTTGGACTAACCTCGTCATGGGATAATGCCTATAGGCTGACACATGGGGATAGTCTCTACGAGTTTATGTGTGGGATAGCCTCCACGGACTTTCACGTAGAATCTTGTTGCACCCATGGGGCAAATGCATAGGGATAGCCACCACGGGCTTATGCATGAAATCTTGATAATGCCTATGGGCTAATACATGGGGATAGCCACCAGGGGCTTACGCATGGAATCTTGATAGAGCCTATGGGCTAATACATGGGGATAGCTACCACGGGCTTATGCGTGGAATCTTGATAGAACCTATGGGCTAATACATGGGGATAGCCTCCATGGGCTAACGCGTGGAATTTTGATAGCGCCCATGGGCTAACACATGTAGATAGCCACTACGAGCATACGTGTGGTATTTTGTCAATCTTGGACTGAGTTATGATCTTGGTTAGTCCAAAACCAGAAATTAATTAATAAAAAATATGAAAATCAAGTTGATAAAAAATGGATGACATGACTGTTGTTGAATAAGTGATTATATTATATGTGTGTGTATGTGTGTGCGTATACTTCTTTAAAAAGATGATAAAGAGATCTTGCCTGCATGTTATTTGTATGAGCTTTTCGAGTATTAATACAATATTTATTTTATCTGGTATTGCTAATTGATTATTTTTTTTACTTATGGCATGGCGATTTGGGATTCTTACTGGGCTGGAAAAGCTCATAATTTCTTACTTTTTTTAGAGTCACATGAAGCATAGTTTTGAATGGGAGGGACGTAGAGTAGCTAGTCATTAGTTAGCTAGCTTTTTTTATTTTATTTTGTTGATACCGATGGACATCGGAAAATTTGTAAATGAACTTGTTGATGATCTATGTTAGCAGATTGATAAAAGTATAATTGTTGGAATTGTATGAATTTTGTTTATCTCAGGCCTAGCATATTCTTTAGGGCTCTACCCTAGGGATGTGCAACTGTGTTATATGGCCGGACCTGGGTGTTGGATTCAAGGCGTGACACTCATAATCCTATCTAGCTTCATAAGAATTAATGATGTATTCAGAACTTATAATATGAATGCCAGGGTGAAGCATGCTCTCTATCTTATCTTGGCATGAGTTCATGTCAAAAAAGCTAGGCATTCGGCTCTACTTCATTCATAGTTCAAACTGGTAGGTAAAGTTTGCTAAGTAATCTTGGTCATCCTATGATATGATAGAAGAACATTCTAGTCTCACAATACATTTTTAATGTAAAGCACTACATAGTCATTATTGTTATGCACATGCTAAATATAGTGATACTTAATTGATAATGAGACTTTTACAACAGGGTTGCCACATGAAACAAGAGAAAAAAATACAAGTATATGCGTCTAGGTGCATAGTTGGATATCTCCTTGCAGTCAAATTATCCTCTGTAGATAGATCTTTTTCAGCTAAATAGACATAATCATTTTTTTCTATTGGAGTCCGGATACAAATAGAAGAGAGAAGAAAATAACTTTTGAGACGTTTCATAGAATACTATACACAACACTATTATAAACATGCCAAATACTAGTCACCTTTAATTGATTATAAGGCTTTTACAAAACGTTTGCTGCATGAAAGTGATGATAACAAAGAGCAAAGAAAAACGTATGTATTTGTATCCATGTGGAAAGGTGGATATAGTCTTCTAGGACCACCAACGTTCACACAGTTACCGTTATCTTTGTTTTGGTTGAGGCTTTTTTTTTTTTTTTGGTACAAGGTTGAGGTATCTTTCTACTGGTCTCTTTGGCCTGGTTTTTATGGCAGTATCATGGGAACATCCAGCAAGTACAGGTAATACCGTTGCACTAGACAGCAGCCACCTTGCCTTTCCATAAGCAGGAAGAAAGGAGTGGATTCTGTGTAGCCTGATTGGATACTAATCGAATTAAAAATTTATCAATCAAAATTTGACTTATTTATTAAATAGATCAAAATTTTAAATCTGAATTCGACGATTAGTGATGCTTATAAGTATCGACGTATTTTATAATTACCGACATTTTTAAAAAAGCATCATAAAATTAAATTTTGATGGTAACATAGTTGATGCTTTTGCAATGCTTTAGGAAGCATCGGGAATAAAACTACTAATGCTTTTGGCATCGGAATATATGTAGTACTGCATCGACAATGTCTGATTTTTTGTAATAAAGTAATCCGATCGGACCCACGTAATCAATTTATTAAATAGATTAAATGGGTTAGACAGATTTTTAACGAGTTAAATTGATTTAAATATGTTGAATAGTTTAAGCATATCAGATTAAACAAGTCAAAAACGAGTTAAGCAGATTTTCAACAGGTTAAACATGTTAAATAGGTCGGATTATAATCCAACCTAATTATTAAGCGGATCAAAATGAGTTAAACGGGTTAAAGATTTAAATTCGAGCCCAACTTATAATACGACTCAATTATTAAACGGATCAAAACGAGTTAAATGGGTTAAAGATTTAAATCCGAATCCAACTTATTTAATAAATAGGTTTAGACATGTTGACTTATTTACGATTCAAATTTATTTATGTCAAATCTAAACCTGCTTAAAATGGATGATTTGTAAGTCTAATCCCATGCTAGGGTCGGAGTGCACCATCCAATGTTAATGTATCTAGACCTTGCCACGTACTCTACAAGTCCCATTGGATCAAGTGGTGCAGTTGATATGGGCCTGCTTAAGATTTTAATGATAACAGTATTCCAACATTATGGAGTAACTCTATTTTTTTTTCATAATAATGAAAATAAACAGTTGCTCTTTGCCGAGCGCGGCCATGGCAGATCTATCCGGGAAGAAAGATTTAATCGTCCTACTGGTGCGATCAGCCATTTCAACGGAAAGCAAAAGATCGAACAGAAATATAGTAATATTTTCTCTACCCAAGAATATTGTATTACAATTATTAATTCAGTTGATTGGCACCTCAGAACTTGCCTTTCATGAGATAAAAAATATCCTAGATATTAAAAATATATATTATTACTAAAATATTAACTAAATTTCAAATAATGTTTAATCTGTGTTCAAAATTCAATCAAAATTTAGAATCTATTGCTTGAATTATTCTACGGGCGTGGTATAAGAGAGCATATTCATTTTTTTTAATCATAGAAAAGTTGCATGCAATTGGCAATACAATAAAGGTAACTCTCTCTCTCTCGTATATTGCCAACGCCAGTCGTTAAGTTAAATACTTACAAAATAGAGTTCTTGGCTGTTTATAATGACATGTGAGATGACTTATAATAGTTAAAAAAAATATGCTATAGATATATTTGAATTTAAATATGGACTCTTAAGTCAAAACAAGTTGCTAGTATATGGTCAAAACTTTGTACATCACCTAAGATAGTCAAAGGCACGCCCATCATAATTTTATTTGACATTATGGTATCTGCCATTCGAAGTCCAATCACCACTTCAATGGTCGGACAACATCGTGGAAAGAGGGAAAGAAAAGTCCGCCAAGAGAGCAAAACATAATGAAATGTCAAACCTTCAAAGGATTTGAGAGGCATTCCCAGGGAAACGATCCCCTGGGCTTGCCGATCATTGGTTAGACAGAATTTTGAATCAAACACTTTCTTTCCCACGAATACCATGTATCTCAAAATGCAATAATACAACCGATGCTTGATGGAACCAAATATTCAATTCTTCTTGTTTTCTACACTCTCTACAAATTTGACTCTATAATTTATCTTAATTAAATAAATTTTGAATGGCTAAACCTTCCTTCATCTCATATATATAGACACACACATATATTGTAACAATCCAAGATCTCATCTAAAATGGCTAGTCGAAAGATATTATTTTAGTTATTTGATCCTATATAAGTACCTATAATTTATCCAGCAAATAACCGATGTAGGACTAAATACACCCCCACACAGGTCCTCATACTGTCTTTCCGTTTGAACCTTACCTCGCTAGGCTTAGAATTCAAATCCATTCAAATATATCACAAGCACCACGATCAGTTTATAGTCAGTTTCAATAAGCATGTGCTGCAGTAACCCCTAGTCCACATGGGCTATGGGCCAGGTACGTTTTGATAACATTTGTAACAACTCATGATCTTACCCAAAAAGGCTAGCCGAAAGTTTTTTTTTTTGGATTTTTTAGTTCTATATAAGTACCCAAAATTTTTCTAGAGAATAACTGATGTGGGACTAAACACATGCTCGCATGAGTTTTCACATATTTCTTCCGTTTGAGCCCTAATATCCTCGTCATACTAAGAGTTTAAATTCATTCAAATCTAATCACAAATACTATGATCGACCTGTTGTCGGCCTCAACGAGCTTAGGCTGTGGTGTCCCCTAGTCCACCTGGGCCATTTCTCAATTTATGTACATCATTCTTGTGCAAAGGTCATGCTAATCTTTTTTGTATCATTCCAATTTTATCGATTTATAGGTACATATAGTTAATTTTCAAGATTGCTGGGATGATCATATAGCTTTGGTGAAATTTGCCTATAATAATAGCTACCATTCTAGCATCAAGATGATACCTTATGAAGTTCTTTATGGAAGGAAGTGCAGGTCTCCTCTACACTAGGATGATGTTAGAGAAAAGAAGTTGTTGGGTCCTGAGTTAGTCTAAAATGCCGAAGAGAAAATTTTATTGATCAAGACAAGACTCAAGGAAGCTTAACATAAACAAAAGAGTTGGGCAACAAAGAAAATGAGAGAAATAGAATGCCAAGCAAATGACTTTATTTTCTTGAAGGTTTCATCCTCAAAAGGTGTCATGAGATTTGGAAGACGTGGTAAGCTAAGTCCTCCCTAAATTGGACCATTTGAGATTCTGAACGGAAAAGAGGTTGCATATAGATTTGCCTTGCCGTCCGAGCTATCCAATGTACATAATGTTTTCCATGTTACTTTACTGAGGAAGTACATTCCGAATCCGAGTTCTATGGAGTATGGGTCATTGCAAGTTGAAGAAGATTTGACCTATGAAAACTTTCTTTATGAATCATTGATCGCAAAAAGCAAGTTTTGAGGCGACACACAATTTTCTACATGAAGATTCTGTAAAGCACTCGTTCAGAAAGAGAGACAACCTGGAAACTTGAGGATGAAATGCGAACGAAGCACCCATAACTTTTTGAAGACACATATATGCAAATTTTAAGAATGATTTTATTTTACGAGGGAAGAATGTGATGCCCTATTTGGAGCAGGGCCAGCTTGGCTTAGGCTGGCTGGGTGCGAAAGAACCCAACTAGCCGCGATCTTCGCTGCAAGGGAGGGCAAGGCCGCGCGATTTCGCCGGAGCCCCACCCCTCCTTTCCCTTTCTAGCTGATTATCCCTACTGGCAAGCCTCCAAACTAGGAAGGCCAGCATAGGGAGGTGGAGCCTCACCGGGGCCAAGGTAAGGTCTCCCGCCTCCTCCCCTTTCTCCTCTTCTCCTCGATTGACTCGGCGATGACCGGAATCTAGTAAAGGGTCGCTAAAAATTGACCAAGAAAAAAGAGAGAAAGAGAGAGACCACCTCGCCTCAATCGTTCTGCCCGTCGTTGTGTTGCCGAACCTCCAGCGGCTCCTCCAACCGTAGCTATCAACCCCCAATTGTAGCCGTCGTCGGACCAAAGGCCCCCTTCCCCTCCCCTATTTCTCGGTGGGGCAGGTTCACACCCCTTGCTCTGCCAAAGAAAAGGAGGAGAGGTGATGAAGAAGAAAGAAAAAGAGAAGAAAAGAAAAGAAGAAAGAAAAAAAAAAAAGAAGAGAAGAGAGAAAATAAAAGAGAGAGAGAGAGAAATGAAAATAAAAAAGGGAGAGAGAAAAATTAAATAAATAAATAAATATAAAAAAATGAGAGAGGGGCCCTATCCTTGGTTCAACCTTTCTTTCTCTACTCAATTTGTCGATCCTAAACTGATTTACCCAGTCGGAGCTTGAAGTTGGCTCAAATCTATTTTGGATTTCTTAGAACTTTTGATTTGTATTTAAATTTTTAAATAGTGGATAGCAATTAATTTGTTCTTTTTAAATAGTTTTGGATAGGTGCAGTGGATTTGCCCAACTAAACTTAGTGATCTTTGGGCGAACTGAGGTAAGTGACCCTAGCACAAACCTTGCTAATTTTCGAATTATTTAAGTTATATGCATTATGAAAATATAAATTATAGTGATGTGATTGGCTTTGCATTCTCTTACAAATTTAGGATCCATGATTATGAATAAT
This sequence comes from Phoenix roebelenii, assembly GCA_025769935.1. Taxonomy (NCBI): domain Eukaryota; kingdom Viridiplantae; phylum Streptophyta; class Magnoliopsida; order Arecales; family Arecaceae; genus Phoenix; species Phoenix roebelenii. The sequence goes on from JAOXJJ010000819.1 coordinate 6,933,041, forward strand.
TCATATTTTAGCATTATGCTTTACTATGGATGATTTATGCAAAAATTATGTTCTCTAAAATTATGAAAAAAAAAGCGCATGCTACTATGAAATTATACATACGGCAAGATTATGCATTTGAAACTTTTATAATGCTATTAAACATGTTTTTAACCAATTATATAGGTATAATTTATGAAAAATATGAAATATTTTATGACTCTTAGATGGCTATGACCGCCTCTAGAAATGGGGGCCAATCGACACCCTGAAGCTAGCACCTAATAAAAACGTTCCTCTGCCAATGGGTTAAAGTTGGTAATGAATACGAACTATGATATCTTATCGATTACGAAAATGGCTCTATCATAGGTTATAGTGACTATAGCGTGAAAAAAATTGTGAGCACTATTTTAATTGATCGTATGGATAAATGACAAATATTTGATGATTATGAATATTTTAAATTATACTTTTAGATTTACGAATTTGCATGATTTGTTCATACATAAATGGATTACTACGATATAGTTTGTTATTATGTTTATGAAATATTTTATTTTATACTATAAATTTACTTTTCAAATGATGTATTGAATCATATAAAAATTTATACTTGATTCGCTAAGGTGGAGCATGATTACTTACTAAGTCACAAAGCTCATTCGTCTCTTGATGTTTTTTTTAAGATCATTAAGGTTACTAGGAGCAAGAAAGAATAAATGAAATGAAGGACAAGAGAATAAGCTCCAAGCAGAGTTGCAAGCTATCAATAAATTAGTTAATGACTATAGAGTTTGGGTTATGAGCTTTAGATTTTCAAATGTTGGATTTAGATGCTCTATACTCGCTTCTTTTTGTTTAAGAGATGAAAAAATCTTTGGACTAATTTTATTATTTTATAATTTTTTATAAATATTTTCTATTGTAGGTTTTATGTTATTGCGGGCAATACCCCGTGGTAGTATGTCCATGTCATGTGAGGACCTGTACGGGCGTGTGTTTAGTCCCACATCGGTTATTCGCTGGGTGGATCTTGGGTACTTATACAGGATCAAGGAACCCAAATAATAACTTTCGGCTAGCCATTTTGGATGAGGTCCTGAGTTATGACAAATGGTATCAGAGCGGACATGGCTTATAACCTATGTGGACTAGGGGACACTGCAGCACGGATCCATTGGGGCTGACCATGGACCAATCGTGGTGTTTGTGATTAGATTTGAATAGATTTGAACCCTTAACGTGACGAGGACATCAGGGCTTGAACGGAAGGAGTATGTAAGGATCTGTGCAGGCATGTATTTAGTCCTATATCGGTTATTCACTGGGTAGATCTTGGGTACTTATACAGGATTAAGGAACCCAAATAATAACTTCCGGCTAACCATTTTGGGTGAGGTCTTGGGTTGTTATATATCATATTTCGAATTTTAGGCATGACATTTAGTGGTATTACAGCAGACCTAGCCCATAGCCTGTATGGATTAGGAGACACTGCAGCACGGGCTTATTGAGACTGACTACAGATCGATTATGGTACTTGTGATTAGATTTGAATGGATTTAAACCCTGAGCCTGACGAGATAGGGATCAAACAAAAAGAGTATTGGTTGTTATCTACATATATATATATATATTGGACTTACCTCTTCATCCATTTTAGTTGCAAAATGTACCAAAGATTTTCCGAGACTAATGTTACTTTAGACTATGATATACAAGCATGAGGCGACGTACATTGCCAAAAGTTTAGATGTTCACGCTGCCTTATCTAATGCATGCACAAGCTTGTGCAACCACAATTACATAAAACTAATTGATCCTTTTATTTTTAATTGATTAACCTCAATGTGCATAGATATTTTGACAAAATCTATCAAAGGAATTATAGGAATTTGAAGTCATAAAATATTATCCTTTTTTGTATAGTGTCAGGACAAAAGTATAAAAAACAATAGGCAAATAAAAGCGTCGAACATAATATTAAAAAAAATACTGCTTCACACCCAAAAAGAAGTGAGTTTTGTTTGAGCTAAACTTAGATATGGAAGTCTTCTTTCGTTTCTCAATGGTGAAGTGAAGTAAGAGCAAGCTCGTGAGCTTATTATAACAAGTTGACCGGATATAGCTGGCCAAACTTTCATAAGGCTTGAGAGGCATTTCTCTGAAATCATCACAGTTCAGTTTTCAACTATTGCGTCAGAAACTTTTGAACCATTCCAACTCAGCGAACTCATAGATTTTATTTCACCATTCGATGAGAGGATTGGAGGCGCGGATTTTTTTTTCTATTTTTCTAAAATGGCTACGATGATTCCATCAAAAAGCATGGATGGAAGTCAAGGTGCACGCAATAAAGAAGTTTATTTTACCTTGCATGAGATGGGATCGGGGTACGCACGAGAATGATGTTTTATTCCAGGGGATAGAATCGAATACCCGGCTATTTTCTCTTTGGGTTTTTTGCATGGATACCCTTCTAAATATCGGATTTTGCGTGAATACCCTTCCAAAATTGATATTTGCATGTATACCCTCGTAAAATACTTGTTTTACTATTCTACCCTTTTTTATTTTTATTTTTGCATATATACCCATACCATCTAACGCTATTAAAAAATTAACGGTTTCAAATTAAAATGACTAAAATACCCTTAATGGGTAGGCGTGCAAATAGAAATTTTTATAA
>JAOXJJ010000819.1:6935811-6973460 GCA_025769935.1 Phoenix roebelenii
TATATTAGGGGTATTTGTACAATAACAGAGTTTTATGAGGGTATACATGCAAATATCAGTTTTGAAAGGGTATTCACACAAAATCTGATATTTAGAAGGATATCCATGCAAAAAATCCTTTTTCTTTAATTTAATCTTCTCAAGTTTCTGGTTTTAGTACTTCAAGCTAGCCACATGAGATATTTCCCTTACATATACATACATCTATACATGTAGGTATATAAGTCTAATATATGTGTATATAGAGAGAGTTTGATTTAGATCCACTCAAATCTAGTCATATTTATATTTGACGATGAGCATCTCACATCAATGATCTGAATCGTTGGATGTGATGTGCTAATTATAAACTACTTATATACTAAAAATCATTGGACTCAAAGATTGTTAGCTTTTGCATCAAGTGGTTAAAATATTGTATAGCCTAAATAGCACAAAAAAATGCATGTTTTTCTGACCACTGGATACATAGACTAGGGATCTCTAAATTATATGATTTTTTGTATATAAACTATATGACATAGTGTATTACATCTAATGGTTCGGATCATCTATATGAGACCCCTATACGCAAATCTAGATGATCGAATCTAAGTAAAGATTCACTCGAACGTAGCCAAGTCTAGCTCTCTTTTTCTACATATATGTATGTGTGTATATATATATATATAGATATATTTATATTTATATGCACGTATCTATGTTTGTATGTATATATATATGTATGCACATATGTATGTATTTGTACGTGAGTGCATGCATATGTATGTAGGTATGTATGTATATGTATATATGTATATAAACAAACACACAAAAATAAGGTCGGTCTCAATTTTTCTATTATCTCTAAATTACTCACTATAAAGTAATTTGGAAATCCTTAGTGTTTCTACTATCCCTTTTCCCATTCTATTCGGGCAAGCTAAGGAACTAAAACTTCCTAAGGAAATTGGTTGATCAAGGTAGAGGGTGCCCGCCATGCTTGACCGACTGAAGTCTGAATGCATATGTAGGTGTGCCACCAGTATCAAGCTAGCGAGAAATATATAAGTCGAATGAAGGATAGGTAGTAGCATGTGTACAAGTACTTTGATCTTCAAAGACTTTCACTCTCATCACACCAATATTGGAAAGAGATGAAAATAGATAGAAATATAGCACTAGAATATGGTGAAAAGATATAGTGCTGAGCTACAGTAAGATTATAGCGCTGAACTTCGGTAAGAATATTATGCCGAACTATGGTAAAAAGCTATATTATGTATATTTTTAAAAGAAATAGTTAAAATAAAGATAAATTAATTAGGTTGATTATCGAAAAATCTATCGAGGATCTAGAATACAATATTACTTATTTATATTCATTTATTAAATTATTTTTAAATATTATAATTATCCGCTGCGACTTTATTTTTTTATGTCTTATTTCTGCCATAGATTCTTAAATCCAGTGTCAACCGTTATTTCATTATGTACGTACGTAAGCGCGGCCACGTCAGTACTTGTTATGGAAATGGATTCTTACGTCAAACAAGTTGCTATTACTGTCGTGACTTTTTCTCAAAGAGCGTCATCGACGCGCGTCACAATCGTACCTAACATTATGGTATCTGTCTTCAGCTGAAGTCCATCATTTCAGTGGAACGACACCATGGTAAAAAGAGGAAAAGAAAAGTCCCCCCAAGCAAGCACAACGTGGTGAAATGTCACACCATCGAAGGACTTGAGGTACCCCGCACATTGGCTGTCTCAAGATAAATTTCAACGGTAGTAGATTAGTGAATGATATGATCAGAGAAATTGGATTTGTGATCAAAGACTATTTTAATAGGATGATAGCAGCAGAAGAACGGCGCACGTCAGGATTTACATTGATTGGGATAGAACTGCGGGCAGCCTGGAAGGGCATATCTTATGCGATGCAAGTACTAGGCGCTGAGTGGGTGTGCCTTGAGGGAGATTCATCTGTGGTGATCGATTGGATCCGGAAGGTGAATCGGTATGGAAATCGTCATCCCCTTATCTAGAAGACTCGCAGGATGGCTCAGTTGATGGATGACTTTCAGGCAGTACACATGTTCAGGAAGGCGAACTAGGCAGCAAATTAGATCGCCTCCTTTGTTGCCGGGCATTCCAGAGATTTCTTTTGGACGTCCGCATCAGACGTTCCTCCTTCCTTGTATTTTTTGTTTTTCTGTAATTTGGCAAGTTGTACTCACATTAGAGCTATATAAAATGAGTAGCCGTTTTTACCAAAAAAAAAAAAAGGGACTTGAGAGGCATTCCCAGGGAAACCATCACTTGGGCTTACCGACCATCATTTGGATAGAATTTTTAATCAAACATTTGCTTTCCCATGCATCAATCCCATGTATCTCAAAACGCAATAATACAGCTGGTGCTTTCAGGAGCGGCCCAATGTCTTTAGGAGCCTAAAGCCGTTTTGTCTTTGAGGCCTTTCTTGCAGTGGGCTGGCCTAAGGCGAACTCATAGATGAACATTTTTCTTTTCTATTTTATCTTTGAGGTCTTTTCTACAGTGGGCCTTCTTTGGGCCAGAGCCTTAGGCGACCGCCTCAGTCGCCTAAGGGTTGGGCCGGCACTGGGTGCTTCATGGAACCAAATACTCAAAGCCACATTGGACTGACTTCATCATCCATTCTAGTTGCAAAATGTACAAAAGATTCTCTACGATCAAATGCTACTTTAAACTCAGTTTACACTGCCTTATCTAAAACTTAATTGCTCCTTTTAATTTCACCTGATTAATTTCAACGTGCATGGAGATTCCAAAGAAACCTATCGAAGAAATTATAAAAATTTGAAGTCGGGAAATATTGTCATTTTTGCATAGTGTCAGGACAAAAGTACATAAAACATCAGGCAAAGACAAGTAAAACAATCGCACAATCTTTGAATGGAAGAAGAGGACGAATGTAGCTGGCCAAACTTTCAAAAGGCTTGAGAGGGATTTCTCTGAAAACATCTGAGTCCAATTTTCAACAACAGAGACAAACCTTTCAACTATTCCAACTCGTGTAACACACATCCGCAGATTTTCTTCTCAGTCCAAGTTTCAACTATAGTGACAAGCTTTTGAACTATTCCAACTGATGTGCCACACATCGGCAGATTTTCTTTTTATTATTATTATTATTATTTTGCAACAGCTATGATAATTCCAACAAAAGACATCTATTGCCACCCCCCAGATCCGGAGCATGACACGGCCATGCTACCGAAGGGTACAACCCACGATAACATGAAGCTAAACATTTCATTTAACTTCCAAATTCATCTTAAACAAAATAGAATAAATAAAAATGTAATTCTATTATCCATTAAATACAACCAATATTGGTTCAGAGCATCTATATACAAACATAAATATCAAATCCATAATTTTCAATATTCAGAAAATCATTAACTATAAATTTATAGTTAATTTATAATACTAAAATTCTTCTATAAAATCGTCCAGCTTGCTAGTGTGAACTCCAAGCCTAAGCCATCATTTGGAAATATATGAGCAACATAGCTCAGTAAGTAAATCTTATTCTACCTTACTGAATCAAGCATAAGTTTTTTACATGATTCAATTCATCATTTGAAAAACAAATATTTTATAAATATAATAACAAACTATGTCATGGCAAACCAATCATATATTCACAAACCATGCAAGTTCGTAAAGCTAAAAGTGAAATTTAAAATATTCATATTTTTCAAATATTTGTCATTTATCCATATTTTCAATCAAACACTGCTCATAGATTTGTGCTATGGTCACTATAACCCATGACAAAGCTATTTTTGTAATCAACAAGATATCATAATTCGTATTCGTTACTAACTTTAATCCGTTGACAGAGGGTCATTTTCGTTGGATGCTAGCTTTGAGGTGTCGATTGACCCCCATTTTTAGGAGCGGTCATAGCAATCTGAGAACCTTTAGAAAACTTCTATCTTTTTTAAAAAATATACATAAATAGATGAAAAATACTAAATAGTATGATCAAATTCGTATTTTATAACAAAGCTATTGTTATTAAAATATTTATGAAACTATTTTTTATAATAAAGCATGATATTCATAACACATATATTGATCGGTAATTTTAAGAAAAATATGACTTCTTTATTAATAATATCTTATGCACGAAAAGCATGATAATTTAAAAAATAATAAGGAAAGTAAGATCTATTTATTTCTTTTGCCTTATATTGACAAACTTCACTGGGCAAAGCATTAACCCTATTAAAAATATTAAAAACAAAATTAATTTCTATTCGATGATTTTAATATAATTAAAATAATAAGAAAAGAAGACGGTCAAATGACAGAGTACGGCGGCTTCGAATGGGTCAGATTTAAGGAACTCGGTCAATAAATCATAGAGCATGGACTCGATCAAGGTCAAGGTCGTTCGGCAGGGTTCATCATCAGTAGGCTCCGTAGATACTTAACATGGCCAGGATGATCGGTCCAATAGGCAGCCCAAGCACCAAAACAATTTAGAGCCTCTTTCTAGGGGTCAACTCGAATTTCTAAACCAGGTCGATAGGACCTATACTTGGATCCGTAGGTCTCCTAGAGACAGAAAGCGGGAGAAGAGAGAGAAGAAACAAGACAGAGAGAGGAACTAGAGAGAAAGAGAGCCTTCTCTTCTTCTTATCTTCCTCTTTCTTAGCAAAATAGAGGAGGAAGAGAGGCAGGTTGATGGCTGCCATATCGTGGTCTGACGAGGTAGTAGTAGACAGCGGTGGCAGGTAGTAGAGGGCGGCTAGCGGTGGCGGCCAATGGTAGGTAGTAGAGGGCGGCTAGCGGTGGCGGCCGGTCGGCTGAATTCAACCCAAAAATAGGGTCAAATAGGTTAATTCTTAGCTTGATTGTACTCGGATCCCACCGCACTCGTCAACGGCTGGAGGTCCAGCTCCAACTAGGGATGAAGGTAGAGAGGCTGGACAACTCAATCAAGGCCTCGACGTCAAGAAATGGTGGCATTGGTGGCCAAAAGAGAAGAAAAACTTCGGCCAAAAATAGGGGAGGCTTGTCCGTGATCAATCCGGTGATTTGCCGACTGAATTCAAGGTGAAACGATGACCTAACAATCAGAGAAAGGAAGAGATCGAGGAAGCTTATCTTGTCTCCGGCGAGCTCTCCCGACCCAAAAGACGGCAAATCCTCAAGTATTTCCAACAGAATACTTAGAGATTTATGCCTCTAATGGAAAAACTCCTAAGGTTGATGCCAAAGGAGAAGGGAAGAGACCTTTTTATAGATGAAAATCGGCTCAAACATAAAAGGATTTCGGTCGCCTTCAATTTCCTCCTCTCGGCAGAATCAGAGGAAGAAGAGGACTGGACTCCTGGAGTCCGATTCCATTTACTCCCCTGTGCACAGGCTGTGTGAGCCATTGCTGACATTCCTGTTTGGGCCGGTCAATGGACTGGGGGCCCTCACACCGATGGAAGTCAAGGAACATGAAATAAAGATGTTTATTTTACCTCGCATGCGATGGGAGCAGAAATTGAGTAGCTGGTTGAAAGCTGGCCGTATAGTGGAAAACTAAAAGCTGGTTGAAAGATAAGTCATGCGGCAATACTAGAAATTGAGTAACATGCAAGACCAGCAGAGCTACATCTAAAGAAAGTTGGTCGTACAAGGCCGATTCGTTACTTGACACACGAGTTGAGCTCCAGAAAGATCACAAATACCGATCTATCGTGACTGTAGTCTCAAGGAGGCTGAATATACTAACTTAAAAGGCCGATTATGCTTTAAGCTAAGACATCGGCCTAGGATGGCACCTCAAAAAGCAGGATATGAGAGGCTGCATGAGTTACTAAAAGATTACATCATTAAAAACAACAGTAATGGCAAGTGCCAAGAGGAAGTTGGAGGAAGGATGGTGATCAAAAGAAACAATTATCAACACTAATGAAGCATAGCAGTCCAATGTTCATGAAGATCTGTGTAAATATTAAATTGTCACTCTAAAAGGGAGGCCTTCACTAAATCAATAATCAGTCTCTTTCATTCTTTGGTTCCTAGTTCGTAGCTTGTAGCTCCACTCATTGCTTCCGTCCTCGTGAAGGTGGCACTTAATAGCGAAAGTTCTAATAGCAGTAGAACCAATTGCCATCCATCCTCTCTCACTTCGAACACCGGTGGTGAGCTCGCATATTTGTCCAATCTATTTTCTATCCATTTTGCCACAAGATCCTAAGGAAACACCTAGTTTATGCATTGGCTATGCATCCAATGCTAAAAATGGATAGTCTAAATAACACGAATAATGTATTTTTTGCTCATTGGATACATATGTTAGGATCTCTAAATTATATGATTTTTTCATGATAAGCAGTTTAAAGATAGTAAATTACATCCAGGAACTCAGCTTACCGGTGATACATTGCTGATCATCTTGTTAGGATCAATCTTATTTGAACTATTATGTTAGCGACCATATATTATTAACTCTACTTGTATATAAACTCAAAAATCTCAATTTATATATTGTTTGTATTGATTACCGTATGCAGAATGCTTCTAAAGTATTTAGCTTCAAAGGGTTCTCAACAGAAATCAACGAAGGACCTCTCAAAATGAAAATCGGCATCCTTGATCATGATTTACGATAGAAGATGATCAGAATTAAAAAATCAAGATTTGTTAGGTCTTTTACTCATGCATTAAACAAAGACAAGCCTAATAATATCAGTAGCATGATAACATGTTTCAATTCGATCCATAATTTAAAAATATCTAAGTAAGCTGAAATTAATTGGTATGCATTTTAAAATATTTAGCTCAAGATCAACGATTTGGAATTACAAGTTAAATTATTTATGTTATATTTTTGCCCACTATTTATATTATTGTGGTTCATTTTTTTGCTGGCTAGATGCAAAATAAGAGAGATTTAAAATAAATATTTTTAAATTTTTAAATATTCTATACATATTAAATTATGATCAAGGAATGCTATTTTTTATTTTTAAAGGCCCTTCATTAATTTCCCATACGAAGCATTTAGAATCAAATACTCTTTAGAAACATTCCAAGCTCTCTCTCTCTCTCTCTCTCTTCTCTTTATATTATATAAATATATAATTTTAAGTTGGATTGTATGAGGTTTGTCCGCTTGTTTTCAATGATCCTTATTGCTATTTAATGTGAACTTGGGCTGATTGAAGCCCACCAGACATGGGCCTGCTTTGGGCCTAGCTCAATTGGTTATGAAAAGTATCAAGGCTACAGCAGTGGTATCGACCAAGGCAATGTCCATTTGTTGCTTCCAAATGCCAAATATAATGCCAACAATCAGAAGGGTGCGAAAAGATAAAAAGCATACAACACAATAATAACAATCAGGACTGCTTCCAATGATTTGGGTGGCAAAGCCAAAGCCTACTTCCAACATGCATTCCTACCTAGAAGTTTCTATCTACACAAGCAACTCTAAGCTCGAACAAAATCTTTTAACACAACTTCCATCAGTGTATGCAAGGTCAAGTTTGAAGTTTCGGCCAATATAAAAAGCAATCAACACAGGAGATGATTTTTCTTTGAAGTTTGTTTAATTTTTACTTGTATTTTAGGCTGCAGAGCCACTATACATGCACCTGGCACTCGTTCTGATGCAGCTGCCCTTGGTCAAGCTTGCTAGGGGCAATGGAATCAGTATTAGTAGCCCTGGGAAATAAATTGGGAATCATTTCAAAACATGTCATCCATATAGAAAAAGGCTTATTGCATGAGATTCAGCAAAGGTCCAAACAGACATTATATTTTTCCCTAATCATTTACTGATAATAGAGTCTCTGAAGTCACTTTTTCAATGCTTTCTTGTTTCTAGTAATAGGAAGAGCCACCTCGTGTGTTAGAATTCAGAGCCACCACAAGTTAGAAGGCTAACAGGTTAGAAGGACAGAGAGACTAGAGAGCCTCATTCAAATCATTTAGAGGCTAAAAATCAGTTCTGAGAGGAACAAGAAAAGAAAGGAGAGCGGACAACCTTGAGGCAGCCTAACAGAGCACTCAAAGAGCTGAGTAGGCGTGCCATTCACCAGAATGATGAAGGAGGAGTTCAGAACACACTCCAAAATCCATTCCGGGAGGCTTAGTGCTTTCGGGCTACTCATATCTTTCAAGAAGCGAATAGCGCCGCTGATTGGGTTACTTATTTTGCTGCGCATCATTTGGAAGAACTCCTTTCGGAATGCCCCAAGTTTGTTCCTCCCCCCCCCCTTTCGTCATCTCCTCTTGTAGGATCGTACTAGGTGTGCATGGATTTCCCTGAAAGCCAATTATGAATGGGGGAATTAAGATCTGGTTGCAATTACTTGCAAGCCAACACCCAGAAATTTTGAGGTCATAGTCTCAAAATATAAATTTTTTTATGGTAATCAATGAAACATAGCAAAATCCTAGTGCAGGACATAAGTGGTTGAAGGTGGTTAAATTAAGATCCTCATCAGCAAGACCTCTGTGAAAACAAACTCCATGAAGAAAAACCTTTCCATGCAACAAAGTTACAACTTCACCCAACGTATAACTGAATAACTAGCATTATTATAACTCCACAAAGTATTTAGTGTCCTTATACCACCCCATCCATCTCCATCACCTCACAACAGTGACAAGAATACAAGAACTGCAATCTGTTGGGTTGCAGGGAAGTGCTTGGCTCTAGTTCTACATGCATTTCTTCCTCTGCTCTGTTTAGCTGTTGGTTTGGACCTGCAACCTACAAAAGCAGAGTCATAAGGCCAGAGTAATAAGGAAGCTGAATGCAGTTTTAAAGATACATAGTTTAACACCAATTATGATTATGTAGCTTGCCAAAAGAAATTTTGATATTACTTCAAAATATGCAATAAAGATACTCCTAAATATAGTTAATCCATGAAATTAAAGAGGTGCTTTTTTTTTGGTACAGATTGAAAATGGACAGATTCAGATTCAAGAGCAATGAAAAGAAAGGATCCATTAATTGATAAATTAGTTGGAGCGAACATGGATTTCTAAAAAGGACTCAGGTTTGACTAACGCATCTCAAATAAGTCCAAACGAATTTGGGCCTTCAAAGATCAAAAAAGATCATGTCCCCATATGTTCTAAATTTTTCCTATGTATAATTTGCATTGGTAATTTATTGAAATGAAGTTCCTCAGATATCATCCATGTTGGAGATAATTCAAAAATGAATAGAAAAAAAGAGATTCGTATAACTGAAAAGTCATATATAAAACCAAGTACTGATTGATTAGAAAAAAGTTTTGAAAATAATTTAAATCTGAAAAAAATAGGCTAGCAATCCCAAATCACATAATTTTTTTGATAATAAACAGCTTAGAGATAGTAAATTATATATAATTGTTCAAATCATCGATGTTGAGCCTCCGATTGTCCGGTCTAGGTTGACCTTATTTGGGTTGTTACATGGGTGCCAGCATATTAGCTTTATCCTAGAAAAAGTAGCTCAATTGTCCTTCTTGGATATTACTCTGTGAATTGAAGGTGGAGATGATAGAAAGGAAGGTGAAGATATATAGATCCTACCCTCAACAGCCTGCATTATAGATAAAATTACAATGATAGCATATATATACATATATTGAGGAAGGAATATATTATTAAAGATCACCTACTGAGTCTCAAATTACTCAGGAGTTCCCAGGTGACAAGATTTCCTTGGATATAGTGTACGGAGAATAAATCATGTATCAGTCCCTGACTGCACCTAAGTTACTCTTAAGTACTCTTCATGCAGCATTGGATTTCCTTTTATATTGAGTAGAAATTATTTGCATGCCATGCTTCAACCTTGAATTCGTTTTAAACTGGGCTTTAACAGGCTTCATATGGTCGCAACAACTTGTCCCCCTCCTCGAAGCAGAACCTCACAAAACCTAAAACCCTCTTTGGACAGCAAATCAGCCAAGTGCTTGACCTCTTCTCACACATGATAGGCATCACTCAGACATCAGAAAAAGGAAGTCACAAAACCAATGGTCAATCCACATAAGAATGTTTTTCCAATTTCCATTAGTATGCTGTATTGTACCGTATCGGTTCACTATCAGTATCGGTAGCGTACTGACACTCAAAATGTCGGACGTACTGCGTACCGTACCAATACTATGCTAGTGTAGCACCGGTACATATCCGGTACCGGTATGACGAATTTTGTATCAGACACAAAATTTTAGCACCTGGTCCAATTGATAAAATTAATATACACATAAGAGAGGCATCGCACAGACAAGTTCATTTCTAATACATCAAGAATAACATCAGAAAAAAAGGATGCTGCAGAAACAATGGTTGATCAATATGCTCTCAATATCATTTCCATGCATTCACATTAACAGGAAGTCTAAGTTCCATGGTATCACATACAATTGATAAGTTACTGAAAGTCACCAAACATACACGAGGGTGAGAGCTAAAAGGCAACAAATACTCACATCAAATCTCTAAGTATTCACACCTGTAATCACACCTGATGCTTTTCTCCAAGCTTTTTTTTTTTTTTTTTTTGGGGGGGGGGGGGGGGGAGCTGAAGCCAAAATCCAAAAGGAACGAATTGAGAGACCTGATCGCCACCTTGTCAACTCCAAGCCGAGCTCTCCCACACTTCCACACACTGCTCATCCTTCCTCGCCACCACCATCCTACTCCCTCCAAACCCCAGCAGCGTTATCTTCTTCGCTCCTCCATCCTTGGCCCTCCCCATCATATTCCTCCTCATGATCCTCTCCCCATTTAATCCATCCTCGCGGCTCCTCGTCGACGGCCCCATCAACACCTCCGTCCACATCTCCACCTCCCCTCCCCTGCTGCAGAACACCTGCCTCCCGTGGCTCTCGATTCGGCATCCGCTCCCTTCCTTCCTCCCTGTCGCCGCCTTCCTCGCGTCGCCGAGGCAAACCCACGGCTCCTCCGCGCTAAGTTTCCTCATATCCGCCATGAACACCTCACCGGAGTTTACTCCGACCTTGAACATCGCCGAGAGGCTGTCGGAAACCGTGATGTCGGCGAAGCAGTCGGCACTCTCTTTGAGATCCCACACGGCCTCGCCGGACCTTACGTCCCACAACCTGATGTTGCCCAATAAACCCGAGGGGCCGCCGTGGGATCCGGCGGCCATCAGGAGGTTGAATCCGTGGATCCAGCTCAGTTTCGTGGCCGGGATGGCGGAGTCGAGCTCGGCGCCGTAGATCTCCCGGCGGCCGATCTCGGCGACGGGCTCGAAGGTGTTGCGATCGAAGGCGAGGATCGCGCTGGCGTTCCTCCGGCAGGACTCGAAGCTGCCGAAGAGGAGATCGGGGGAGGCGCCGATGGCCTGGACGGTGGCGCCGGCGGCAGAGGAGGAGGAGGAGGTAGTGGCGGTGGCGGGGAGGGGGGACCAGTGGAGGGCGTGGGCGACGGAGCCGGCGCGGGTGAGGTCGAGGAGGTGGAGGCCGGGGAAGTCGGTGGCGCCGGCGGCGGCGAGGGAGGGAGAGAGGGCGAGGAGGGAGTCGACGGCGGGGAAGCGGGTGAGGACGGTGGCGCGGCGGCGGAGGGAGGGGTCGAAGGCGGTGATCTTGCTTCCGTGGGCGACGAGGAGGGAGCCGGAGGGGGCGGCGGAGAGGGCGGAGGGGGGGTCGCGGCCGGGGAGGGCGAGGGCGAGGGAGCGGCGGAGGGCGAAGGGGTCGAAGAGGGAAGGATCAGAGAGCGGGGAGAGGAGGAGGTCGGCGTCGAGGCCGTAGAAGCGGGCCTCGGCGAGGAGGTCGTCGAGGTCAAAGGCAGCGGAGGAGGAAGGGAGGCGGCCGGTGCGGAGGAGAGATAAGAGGAGGGAGAAGAGCTCGGGGTCGCGGTCGATGAAGGGGATCTCGGAAGGAGGGGAGGGAGAGCAGGGGAGGGAGGAGAGGAGGGATTTGGGACCGGCGAGGGAGAGGGTTTGGGGGGTGGTCTGGAAGAGCTGCCCGCCGACGTTGAGGGTGACGATGCTGGGCTCCGGCCGCTTCGGGTTAAGCCCGGCCGAGGAGGGCAACCTGCCCGAAAACGGAGGCATCCTTCTCTCTCGCCGTGTCTCTCCGAAACGCTAACGTTACGGTGGCCGGGGAAATTAGCGTTGCTTTTTGGCTGCGAGGAAATGGAGGCGATATCGAAGGAGATGATGAGGTTATGGAGAACCGGGTATAAAAGGGCCAACTTTCTGGTCAAGGATGGCGGGTTCAAGGGTTGGTTGACCGAGAGGCCGGAATCATGGAAGACTTCGTCAGAGTTTTTATACGGCTAGGCATCTTTCGCACGAGATCAGACGGCAGGGCGCGTCACTACTCCGGAGGAGGGGAGCCGTGGGGTTCTAGAAACAGAAGCTACGAATCCAACAAAACACTAGGTGCCGTTGTAATTGAGCGAGGACGGCAGGGGCGGAGTAGTGGTGTGAATAGCGTTTGACTCCGACGAAGGATGAACGGGGTTGAAAGGGGATCATTTGAAAAAGATGACGAAATTTTTGACCGTACTCATCCTCTATTCATCATTTGAAATTTTAAGAAAGATGGATGAAAAATGAAAAAAATCCATCACTTCTTTCAAATTAGAAGGATGCATGAAGAATATAAGAGATAGATTTCTATATTACTAAAAATTAACAAAATCCGAACACTACTTTTATTTTTTTATTTATATTAACTATTTATTAGTTAACTATTTACATAAGAATTAATTAACTATTTAAATTAAATTATAAATTAATTACTTATTTATGTAATTGATATATAAAAAAATAACTCGTATATAATTAATTTATACAATTATTTATTTAATTGATTTTAATTAAAATTAAATATGCATATAATTTTTTTATATAATATAATTACAATGATTATAAGTTTATATATTGCTCTACTTTTTTTAGTCTTTTTACACCAAACAGAGAAGAAAATCATTTCCATCTATTCTTTCTCCAATCCATCCTTCTTATCAGACAGAGGGTTAAAGGAAGAGCAGGCCATAGAGGAAAGGAGAAAGATTTTGAAGCACCAGAGTAGAGGCTCGGCTACAAATTGGTTTGGTTCGGTCGATGAGTGTTTCTATCAACTTGTTTCCATCTCCTCATGGATATGTACTTCTCCTAATTGAGTTTATTTGCTCAATAGTTCATATATTCATTATATTCAATTATCTTATAAGATGTTTGGCAAATGTCTAATATATTTATCTCGAAGGGAATGTTGTTGCTGATTGATTGATATTAAAGCTATATATCAGGATAGAATTTTATGTGGTTCGGAAACTAGGGCAAGAATGCTGTTTTTTGGCCACCTGTTTAAGAAAAATTTAGGCATTCAAAAAAAAATCATGATTTATTTTATCATTAATGTCTAATAATCTGCAATTAGGTTGAGCTTAGGGTAGCAATTTATGATGAGATTCACGACTAAACTGTTTTAAGCAGACTTGTGTTTGGTATAAATAAATTTGTGTCATAAATGGATCAACTTTTCTAAATCTTTTTATTTAATAGGTCAAGTTCAATTTTAGATCTTTAACCTGCTTTGACCAATTTAATAGTTGGATCAAGTTTATTCCATTTAAAATCTATTTAACTAGTTTAAAATGTACTTACCTCATTTTTATCCCATTTAACATGACCCGCTTAAATTGTTTACT
This sequence comes from Phoenix roebelenii, assembly GCA_025769935.1. Taxonomy (NCBI): domain Eukaryota; kingdom Viridiplantae; phylum Streptophyta; class Magnoliopsida; order Arecales; family Arecaceae; genus Phoenix; species Phoenix roebelenii. Next base: position 6,949,483 of record JAOXJJ010000819.1, read on the forward strand.
CAATTTAAACCTACTTATCCTCTTTAATTTGTTTAGCCTGAATGAGTCTATTTAGTAAATAGGTTATACATGTCGAGTCAGATTATCGGTTAGTAAACAGATCAGTTTTAGATCTAGATTTTTGATCTATTTAATAAATAAATCGAAATCAAGGTAACAAATTTTTGACTCAATTTGTATCGATCTCAGATCCAACTTGATTGCCATCCCTAGCCGAGCCATGATTAAGAGCTCAGGCTTGGTTACCTAGCTAGAAGATGATTTGTTCGCCTGAAAAAAAAGGAGCTTAGTTTGATTGATTTTGTACAGCAGGGAGTTGGCACACATACAAGAATAACTTTTAAAATAAATATTTCCTAAACAAATGACATTATCATTTCATCATTAAAATATGTTATGGTGCCGCAAATAATGGTTGTATAACCACCATTATTTTATTCTAAAAGAAGCAATTAACATTTGGCCATACGTGGCTTGTTTTTTGATAATTCGGATTATTCATACCCAACGAGGCCGAAAATAAACTGATACGAAATTTCAAAGAAGAACAATTTGAGTTAGACCATAAAATTCCATTAGAATGTTCCGCAAGAAAGGATATCATGCATAATATGTATGGCATGATTCAATTTGCAATCACAATCGTCCATATATTGCATAATTTTTGTGAGACATCAGGTCCATATATTACAGGGGGCATTGTTCTATGTACAGCATGGGTCTCAATGCATCATAGCAGTCCTGCGATACACAGGTTATCTAATTGCAATGGTGAAATCTGACGGTTAAGTTCAATCCCCAATTTTAGGGGGATCTGGACTTATGTCCCAAAGAGCCAGTGGCCTCATGGGAAATCATACTAATTTGAATCATCAAGGAAAACTTCTTGTTTCATCAGAGGTATTTTCCTCCCGCAAGCGAAATATTGTTGGTATAATGGTCGAGACCAGTCTAGCTAAGATTTCATTACGAATTGATGAACGAATAATTGCTCTTCTTTCACAATGACATCTATTGGATCATATATCTCAACGCAATTGATCCCATCACCCATATGCTGCACAAATCTCAAAGCAGTTATTGTGAATCCAACCCTGGATACGTGTGAAGAAAGATAAACTCTTTTTTCGCATGAAAGATACAACCCGAACCTGTAACATTGGTTCATCACGAACAAAACTTTGAATTTGTGTCCTCATCTTTTCACTGGAGTTTATTTATTTATTTTTATTATTTCCATCATGTATAATTTGCCCGCTGCACGTGAACAATGTGAAAGCCACTAGCCAAAATTTTCAAAAGATAACGTGAAGGTCAAAGGAGGACATAAGGCCCTGGTCAAATAATTTGACTCTCATAGCTATCTTTTTATTATACCGAGAGGAAAAAAAAAAAAAAAGAGCATGTCTCGCGGTAAGCCATCCCTGGAGGACGCCTCTAAATTCCTCCAAATTGAACTGAAAAACTGTGGAAGAATCCACCAATATGTAAATGCTGCGAAACCTCAAAATTTCAACCAATTTCAACCAATATGACAACTACCACACGGTCCCCACTAACAGCACCGTCCCTCTTCTACAATTCGTACTTCACTTTCCACCACCACATGATGATGTGATTCTAATGGATTCAACACGATACATTAATGATTTTATCATATTATGGCAAGACATTAGAATATGATGCCGCCAAATTCGAGCCAAGATAGGAGCACAGCTCGAACGACCTTGAGATTGGCTAGAGGTGAGTGAGCAGGTCGGTCGATGCACCGGGGGCTGGACTTCTCTGCTGGTGGCCTGCAAGAAGTCTGCTTGCTGGAAATTTCCGGCAAGGGACCCTCCAATGTTTAAATCATAATAGCGAGACAACAACGCAGAAGAAAGAGAATTTCAGCAGAGTATAGTCTCTATGAGTAATATTGCATGTGTACATGAGGTCTCTTAGGCTACCCCTTTATATAGGGGAGCTTATTTTATCATTTTTAGGCCTGGCATGGTGTGCAATGATGGCAAGATAATGACTAGTAGTATAGTCAAGACGTAGGTACCAGTCCGTGAGGGCAGCAGGCACCGCTAGTTGGGCGCAGGCCGTTGTACTACCACGACTGTGGACTGCTAAAGCTGTCAATTGTGGGACTATCAATTCTTGTCGATATGTGTTGATTGTTTTTTCGGCTGATGGCTCTTTGGTTGATCGGCTCATCAATTGAGGTCAAGGTAGCTCATTTTGGTCAGTCAGCTGCTCGGCTGGAGCCGAGGTTGTTTTTTTATAGTCGAAAACATAGGTTAGCATCGATAATAGTCATCCATAGCTGAAGTGTAGGCTGCCAAGATTGAGTGTGCCGTGCCAAGAAGAGCCTTGGATTCTCAGGGAATCCGGACAGATAGAATTTTAGGGAGTTCCAGCGATATGGTGGAATATATTTTTCTGCATTATAGCTATCACTTTGCATGGAAGCCCCAAGCAAATACCCAACAAGTCGACCTACTTACTAGTCAGCCATCTTGTTGCTCAGCAGTTCAATGACAATAACCTTTGACATGAGGGTTGGTATTGCTGATAGTTCTCCTCCCCCCTCCCCTCACACCCTTACATTTTTGGAGGAATTATTCTGTGCATGGCCGTGCACGCCACCGATCATAATCGCTCGTTTTTATGAGCCTCATTCATTAAATATGCATTTAGGTGCATCGTGGTTGTGATTGGCGTGGCGTGGTGCATAAAGTGTTAGAAATATTTTCTCATATTTTTGGCCTTTAATTGGATGTGGCTGGAATTTGAAGTCTTTGAGATAAGATTGGCTGTTTAAATTATTGGAAAATTGCTAGGTAGGTTCGATAAATGGAGGGATATGGAATTCTTTATTGGTTCTTATGTGTTGCAAGCGCATATAAGTGTTTCTTGAACAATTAGATAGCTTTTTTGTACCAAAAAGAATAAAAAAAAAAATTAGATAACTTTTTCGCTGTTTCCATTAGATAACAACTTAGATCCGTGAGATCTCTTGATCTCATTCCCTTAAAATTTTGATCTCCAATATCATGAACTCTAAGAATCTCTCATCTTTCTTCTACCGGCCGGTATTTTTCCAAATAGATTTTTGCTATTTAGAAATCAAGCAATACTAAATATCCAAACTGAAAAAGAGAGTGAAAAAAGGGAAGTAAGAACTAAGAAGGGAAACAAGAAAGTAGACGTGTCTTCCCATCAGCCCAGTTCTCTTTTTTTTAAAAAAAAAAAAATCTCTCTCCATGCGGTTTTAGTATAAAAAACAAGTTCCCCCTCCGACTTAAAACTTTGTTGTTTCAACCTTTCTTTTCATACTCGTTGTCTTAACCGTTTAAGAGACTAAGAAAGGATGAGAATGTTAGCAACACGAACTTATAGAAGTCACAAGATTGATTTGGTTGCATCATATTAGTTGTATCACACTTTGGAACAAACAAACATAGAAAACTTCCTTGTTTTTGTTAAACTTTCTCCTCGAAATTTCTCTTGTAATTTCTTTTTCATACTTGTGCTCTCAAGTGTCTAAGAGACCAAGGATGAGAAAGCATCACGAGCTTATGGTGGTCAAAAGATTAGTTCTTTGGTGCAGCATCTTAGCTGCATTACACTCAAATGACAAACTAATATAGCAATTCTATTCATAATCTTATAAATGTTGCCTCCACCCTGGCTCCGAGACACAGCATGGCAGCCAAGCCAACCGAAGGATTTACCGTATTAGCTCCTTCAGAAAGCCACGTACATCCATGAGAAAGAGCAGGAAGTCAGGATAATTGACACAAAAACTGTGTGAAAAGATAACCATAACAAACAGTGAAAAGTGTGGTGTCTCCTCAGAGTAATTAACATTCCCAGGCTTCCTGAAAAAAATCCATCTTGCGCAAATACTTCATGCTTTTCGTCATCATCATCACCAACTCAAAGGCTGGCCGATGCACCACCATTATGGATGCTCCTTTGATGACCACCCACAAGAACATCTTTGAATCGGCCTACCGGTCCTAGCATCCTGCTCATTCTCTGTCAAAATGTGATCCAATTTTTAGTGACCAAAACAACAAAACAGAAGCATGAAGACAGCAAATTACAACAGCAGTTGCAAGCTTATCTAAAATAACGCGAGTTACAAGCAGCAGATAGTATTAGAGAAGCAAAAATTTTCATACTATAGGGAACCTCTAAACTGCTTGGGTATAAAGATAAATCCATCACCATCATCATTGTTGTATAGGGCACAGATAAAAGGATTCCTTACCTGATGACATTTGTGCACCCCAGCCACAGAAATTTGGAACCATGTTTTAATAACTCGCGATTACTTTTCATTTGCATGGCTCCCTAACTTAGATGTTCCTTGTTACTTCGAGGTTTTAGATGAACAGAACAATCAGATTCACTTGTGCAAAACCATGCAAGGAGCTACTTGTTAAGTGCCAATACAACTGATTCCGAATGCAGCTTGACGGAAAAAGCAGTGCCATGATGATGCACAACCCTAAAACCGTTCAGATATCTCTACTCTCACTAGGGTTCTGCCCGTAAAGGCACACCACCCAAGAACATGGCCCATGATATCTTGCATGGATTACAAAGATGAATCAGAGGTATCACTCGAACTGTTTCCTTTGACATTATTATTTGTAGGAGAGAGATTCAAAAGGCAAGGAAGAAATAAATGGTGTCTCATCTCTGACAGTACTAATTCTGCAAGTGATAGGCGTACACTACTACAGATGAAATATAATCCAGAAAAGATTGGCGTATGATCCAATTATTTGCATGTAATGCAAGAGTCTTAATTAAAAATCATAGGAATATCTCTTCAGAGCTGAGGATGGATGGTGAATCTCTCATTCAGAATCAGCACCACAGCCCATCATGTCATGCATAACATGTTAAAGAAACTGAATCATCAATATTTAGATAAGATCACGAGAGGCTGCCTCAATCCAAGCGAGGCATCAACAACGTGCCAAGGGACACTCAATAATTCGAAATAAAGAAAAAAGTGCTCTGAAGCACAATATCTTGCAGTATTGATTACAATTAAAACATCACTTTCATCATTGATACCAAAGGGCATGCACCATGCATGCCTCATTAATCTGAGAGCGGATTACGTGAATGTCAAGTGTGGCCATGTGAGATAAGATGGTTGGGATTATAATTGAGCCATTTCACGGAAGGATGGACTACTTGACCGTAACAGACAGCTGAGATCTCATCAAAAGAGAAAATAGTTCGTAGAGATGGTTAAACTATCTATGATAAGGGGTGCTGGATGATCAAGCAATTTTTTTCCTTTGGGCTTCAGTGTATGCAGTTTCACTTAAAACACAAATATCAAACAACTAACTGATCATAACAGACAGCGAAGATCTCATCAAAAGAGAAAAATGGTTCATAGAGATAGTTGAGCTGTCTTATGATAAGGGGTCGTTAACGATTATAAGAAATATTTTCCCCTCTGGGCTTCAAAGTGTATGCAGTTTCACTTAAAAGATGACTATCAAACAAAACTATACAAGCTGAGAAGCATGAAACATCAATAGATTTGTTGCAACGCTAAAAATCCTAGTCTTAATTGTAAGGAAAGTACTCATGTGATGTTTCAGTTAACATTTCAAATGTCAAAACACAAACAATCAGACAAATTGTTGACAATAACAGTACTTCGGTTAAAAGCCTAGCAGTCAAGGGTTCACAGATGAGGGGCTATTAAAAGAGTCCCACACCAAACAGGCAAACACAAACTAGTAGGAAAATGCAATGACTAAAAAAGACAAAGTTAGAAAAAAAAAGTTGATTGCATAATTGGAAAGTGTAAAAAAAACAAACAGTGGCTTTTTTGCAATAACTAAAAACAAGTTACAGAAAACATGATTGCATAATTGGAATGTTAAAGAAAAACAAATAGTGGCTTTCCTGTCAATGCCAAAGCCAGGGTTAACACGACAATGAAGAAAGTTAAAAAAAAAAATGATTGCATAATTGGAGAGCAAAAAATGAAAAACATTGAAACGGTGACTTTCTTGCAATGACTAAGAGAAGTTGACCAAAAATATATTCATTGCATAATTGGAAAGTTAAGGAAAATGAAATGGTGGCTTTCCCGTCAACAACAACGCCAGGGCAAACACCACAATAACGATGAAGTAGAAGAAGACGGAGATCCAAAACAAGAGAGTTACACACCCACAAATACAGCTATGGCTAACACTGTCTAGTAACATTTAACAATACAGCATATACAGACAATATGGACCAACTTGAAAGAAGATATCAAATTATCTAATGTACTTTTAGACCATAAGTTTATCTCTAATAAAGATGCACAAATGGCTTAGCAGTTAAAAGAGAGAGTATTGGCAGCACTAATATTAAGCAAGAAGAGGAAAAGCAATGGTAGGATCAAAGCATGTGAGAAAAAAGGAATACTTACTTTAGATTAAAAAAATGTTCCTGTAGGGCATGTTTTCACTAGGTTCAAAATAAATAGGTCATGGAGGGCTAATGTGCATGCCATTGGGACCACATGTGTAATACTATACCCACAAGCAGGTTTAGCATGCTACCATTTTTGTGCTGATATTACGGCTCTTGATTGGCAGCATTCTTTAACTTAGAAAACCAAATCCGATCATGCGCTGCCACATCAGCCTCTAAACCGGAGCATGCAAGAAAGTGTGCATGAAGAAAGTATTTTACAGGAGCTTATAATCAATCATTAATATACTAAGCAAGTATTATTATAATATTTACTTCAACAATAACAACATACAGCTGTTGGGTGAGTATCCTCATAAGTTCACTGCCCTGACACTCAACCTCCAGCTATTTAAGGGTTACTAAAAGGTACTCAAGACCACTTAGAGTCGGGAAAGAGTTAGAGAATATAACCATGTTGAAAGTCTTTAAAAATCAATTTCAATCATACATTGCCACATCAGCTGGCAGATGAGAGTGCATTTGGCCTGTGCAAGAGCACAATATTTTGCAGGAGCTTAGCATTAATGATTCAAATATTAAGCTAGGTACATGCTATTATGTCAGTACATCAGCAACTTCAGCTTTTGGATGAACTTTTCATGAGTTCATTGCTCTGGTACATGCTACTTCAGCCACCCAATGCAAGTGGTACCTAGGACTGCTTATACTTAGAAAAAGAGTTTGAGGCTGTAATAATGTTTAAGACGTAACTATTATCAATTTATCATCATATTCAACTACCAAAAATGAAGTAACCCTTTTGAAAAAGGCTAAGAAAAAAGACAATGTTTTGTTTTTCTGCAATTTATTATTCTCCATTGACACTGTTGACAATAAAAGTGCTTCCCAATTTGTTTAACAAAAATTATATGATTTGCAAATAAGCTGTTTGATAAAATAAAAAATCTTGCTTGCTATAATTACATCAAATGATAAACTTTGCAACAAAGACTATAACCAAAGGATATCTGACAAAGGAATATCAAAGATAACCAAACTGCAGAGTGCAAATTACTCCCATTTTCCATGCATTCCAACTGCACATGAAAATTTCTGGGCTAGAAACGGAAATAGAATTTTCATGAAACTGTTATATTTAACTGAATCACCATATAAATAGATGAGAAAAGTCTATGACTTTGCAAAAAACTTAGATGTGTGCCAAATACAGATTTATTTAATAATTTCACCACTTAGTAAACTAAGTTAAAATCCTTGATTTAATTAAGGCTATGATTTAACAAGCAACCTACCAAACTTACCAAGCTTCATATAGCAATTTTGGCTCTACAAACACCCACTATGCCTGCAATGTGACTTCTAATTAATTGATGCAAGTTGGCTTGGAGAAAAACCAATGCATGAATAAGCGCAAGCAGTAATGTAAACCGAAGAAAGAGGTTGATGGTTACAGGCTAAAGCTGGAGTAATGCAAAAAGTTAACAAAATACAGATTGTACCCAACTGATAACAGGTCAAAACTTCAAAGACTGGTTTACTAAGAAATACACATAAAATCAAAAGATGAGCAGAATGCCATTATTAAGTTTGTCAAACAAGCTTCTTTGACATGTTGGAATCATTCAAATCGGAGTCCAGAAAGAAATATCACCAAAATACTAGGAGTTTTGCAGAGATGGATTAATCTCTCAGCTGCTGCATGATTCAACATAGTTGACTGACCAAACCAGCCTTGGATTTTTTGGGGGCTTTCTAATGTCAATCAACCTCATCACAAGAGTCCAAATTGAGATTACTAATGAGTTTTCCAACATTTCAAGGCTCCTTGAAGTAAACTAAGAACATATGGATTTTAATCAACTTGTATATATTTATTACATTTTTTAGTTTGATACCATAAATTAATATACATAGCATCAACTGGTTAACAGAAACTGAATAGCACATTAGGCATTAAGGTGGATTCTGCCAAATAACCTTTATAGTTCAGAATCCCCTCACCTTCTGCCTATATCCTTCTTTCTCCCTCCCAAAGACTCTTCTCACTCTCCTTTCAACATTAGTATATAGAAAACCACCATACCCCCTTACAAACCTTTCAAAAAGTATCATCTGGGTTATGGGTTCTGCTGATCTTAAACTAGTTGAGACAATCTATGCTAGACCAGTAATTCAAATTCGAAATTCAAGTCCTAGGAATGGCCATCATCATTCAGTAGAAATAATCAGAGAGAATTACATTGAAGATGAGAAAAGAGAAGTACAAAAAATGGGGAGATAAGGGCGAAAACAAATACTTGAGGAAGTCATATCATCATCAACTGCAGATACGAAATCAACAAAGCATTTATAAACTCTTTTTTCAATTCAAGTACCTGTGATATGTGATATATACATAAATCTTCAACTAAAATTTATTCCCAACCAACCACATTAGCATAAATTAAGAACCTAACTCATATACTACATAAGGTAGATTAACAACATCTCACCTAGAATCAAATAAGGTTTGTTAATAAGTTGCTAATGATGAGAAAAAAGAAACCAATAAATAGAATAGCAATCCAAGTTAAAGTTTAAAAAGATGAATTGCTTACAATTTCATTTATAGTACTATTCCTATCATATTCTTAGCAAGGTTGTTAGCTTACCTCATCATTGATGCTAAACCGCAATTTAAGTTGATGAAGCTGCCATTTTTCTCGCCGCCACCGCTGCCCAAGAATTACGAACCCCATTAAAGCAGCAGCCACACAGACAGACCAAAATGTGTTTGCCTCCTTTGCATGACGATACAAAGATGCTGCATGCCTTTTCCACCATGCTTCGCAAGGAAGGCCAGATTCATCAGACTTATCCTCTTCGTTCTTCTTTGCATACTTTGGAGGAGATTCCAAATTTTGGGGAGAATGTTCATAGAACTCACTGCCCTCAGTATGAGGCACTGACTCACTTCTGCCTGTTTCAGCATGAGAAGAACTAAATTCAGGACCCAGATACATATCCTGCTCTTCCCCAATCAAATTTATCTCTTGCAATCCCTTCCCCTCTTCATCCTCCATACCATACTGAATTCCATGTGGGGGATCATCAGATTTACTTTGCACATTTTCTTCACTCATTTTATGGAGTTCATTATCATCCTCGGCAATGTTCTCTTTCTGACCCTCTGCTTCACTTTGAATTTCACTGAATTCTATTTCTATTGGTAGATTCTCATGCTCACTTGGTGGAAATACAAAGTGATCAGACATAAATAATTCGCCAGAAGATTCACTTTCATTTTTGTTGAACTCCTTGCCTTTATTCTCATCAGCTGGGTCAAATTCGTTTGGACCAGGTGCAGCAGCATAGGTGGATGCAGTTAGAGACACAACTTCCCAGTCAGCTCCACGGGACGGTGTGCCGTCTCCCTCCTCATCATCTGCCATTTCCCAAAACCTAACTAGACTATCATCATAAGTTCAACAAGATTCAGTTTAACACAATAATGATCTTGCCATATATATTAATACATTGAATTGATGGAGGGGGTTGGGTAAAGATGGCAACAACACAAGAAAGTGTCTTTCTGAATTTGCCCAGATGCTAGACCAATTCAGTCATTTTCAAAATAAAAATCTTCAAGGACTGTATTTATATTAACCAAGATCCACCATTAGGTATTTTATCAAAGTGGTTAAAAAATATAATCAGCAATTTGTTTTTAAAAAAAAATAGAACCTACCAAAGATAATCATGAATATTTTCAGAATCCAACAGGAAAAAAAAAAACAAGAAAGAGAAAAGTCCTGAAGGCACATTCAATAAAGCAATCAAAAGATAGTATTAACTATTAAGAATCACATGTTTCTCAATGGCTGAATTTCCCAACAGCCCAAAACATTCAGGCAGTCCCCCTTTCATATGATGTCTTGCTGTCTATGGTTAGCATCAAATTGTGTTTTACTATCTAGAGTTGACAAGGGGCCCAACAAACAGTTGCATCCACATCCAAATAAATTGCATTCAGATAAACTAAATTACAACACGACTAATTCTAATGAATGCTGTTTATAAATCGTATTGAGAATAACCAAATCAAACAGCAAATGCAAGACATTTTACCTCATTCTGTATGTAGGTAGATGCGCATCATCATATAATTATCAAAGCTTAACCAAATCCTTTCATTCCATACAATTTACAACCAAATGGAATTTTAAAAAAACTTTAAACGAAATGATGACAGCTGTTTTCCTCAATGCACATCCACCTATTCATAATTATAAAAGGGGTAATCCAAAAAACCCTAATTTCCTAGAAATTCAAATTCCAATAAGGTGATCCAACTCTTATCAAATAAAACCAATTGTTCGATCGACGAAAACCCACATGGATCTTGAAACAAATCAGAACCTAAGCATCCAACCGAATAACATCGAGTAACCAGAATCACATAAAAAGAAAACCAAACTAATCTTGATAGATCCTCACACAGTCCAGGAGTAATTCGAATTACAGAAAGAAGAAGAAGAATCCCAAATTATGATTAAAAATCATAACTTTAAGGGTTGCGTGCAAGAAAAATGGGAAAAAGAACTTGTCGATAAATCAAATCATCAAACCAACAAAGAGTTTTAAAAAGACGCGATTACTACCTTCAATGAGAAGTCCTCGTACGGAAACTATAAGAAAGAGAGAGATCGGAGAATTTTCGAGTTCACGGGGCGAAGAAAACTTTGGGAGCAAAGGCTAATCGCGAGAAGTTTAATGCTGGAGAGATCCAGAACGGAACCAACCGGTAATGTCCGTTGGGAGACCGGCTGTAGGCGGTCGGCGGTGCCTCGAGTTGGGACGACGGCGTAAGAATATCGGTTGGCTTCTTGCCTTTGTACGACGATGGAAAGGGCAAAAAAAATACATATGATATGGCATTGTTCTGAGGGCACTCTGCGTCTCGGATGCCGGCATTTGGCCCATCGGATGTACATAATTCAACCAAGCTGGAGATTTGAAGGACAGCTATAATTCTATCGGTTGAAGTGAAAAAAAATAATAATAATAACCTAGAGAGATGCATAAACAAACTAGTATTTTATAAATAATTATGATTTTATTTTAGCAAAATAAATGAGATCATGAGAGCTAATGAAAACGGAAGGAGTATTTGACTAACGATGGTGATGTTGTTATAGAGACATCCATGTAAACAACGGACAACCACGTCTCTTATTTAGTTGTCTTGCACAAAAAGTCCACTTCAAAGTCCTTAGCTAGTTACTAGAATAATTAAATTGAATAGTCAAACTAATCTTAATTTATCAAGTCAATGGAGGTATTCAACTAACAAAAGTGTTTTAAGAAACCCTAGTAGGTTGGGATATGACAAGATTTATGTTGGTTTTATTTCACTGCTAAAACTTTACAAGGCTAATGACATCTTTTGCGACAAATTGAAATGTCATATTTCTATACTATATGAAATACACGAGTTGACTTCAATCAAACAAGAGTCGACCCCAAACAAAATAGAGTCGACTCTTGAATAGTCATAGAGAAAAGATAGAGAGCTAAAAAAATCATTACTTTGGCGAGTCAACCCATAGAAATCATGAGTCAATTCTAGCTAAACAAGAGTCAACCCTAGAAATAGATAAGTCGATCTATGAACAGCCACAGTAAGAAGACAGAAAGTAGTGAAACTTAGTCTATTAAAGAGTGGGATTCTAAAAGTAACGAGGCGACACCAATCATCTGACGAGTCCACTTCTAAACTAAGAGAGCCAACTCTTCATTAGCCACAGTAAAATGACAGGGCACAACAAAAGCTGCAACAAGTTTGAGACAACTCTTGAAAATCACGAGTCGATTCTTAAGCGAGTTGACCCTAAAAAATAGTGAGTTGACCCCTCAGCGCCTGGTAATAGTAATGGCTAGTTTTTTCTGTGAGTCACAACGGCTATTTTTATCTCACAATAGCTCTTTTATCTATCTAATGATTGGGTGAGTGTTCCAACTATCTCCAAAGAGTATAAATGAATAAAAACACCCAAAAAAAAAACAAAGCTTAAGCATTACAAGAAAAAATCCATAAGAGCAAGAAAGAGAAAGAAAAAGAAGAGAGATTCAAAAAGAATATTATTCAAGAGCATTTATAGTGAGATGAACGATCATATCCTCTAAAGTTGAGAATTGGTGAAGCGCTTTCAAGATTAATCAAAGCCAACAATAGAGTCAAGCCTCCATTTATTATTTTGTATTTATTGTCTTGAAGTTATATTCATTGTGTCTGCACTTAATTCTTTCTATATTTTGCTGTAACAAGTTTCAGGGATTGAAACTTGGAAAAAGGTTTATTCAAACCTTAAATTGAATTGAGTTGGGCCTCGGATAGGCTTGGAGAAGGTTTAGATTGATTTTTTCGAAAAATAAATTGGGTTGATTGTGAGCCCAAGTAAAACAATCGGTGTAGATTTTGGTTGATTTTCTGAAAAAAAATAACTGGATTGATTATGAATCCGTATAAAATAATTAGGCTATAATCTCAGAAAAGATTATAGTGAAATTCTCAAGAAAGAAGTCTTACGGAGTGGACGTAGGTACAATGTTGGTATCGAACTGCTGTAATTTTTTGTATTTGGGTTGATTATTTTACTTGCATTTATCTTGAGTATATTTACTCATTAGTTTGCTGCTAAAGTCTATAATCTTCTGTCAAATTTTATTCTGCTGTATTATTAGCTAAATTTTTTTGAAAAATCCAATACACATTCTTCCTCTTGGGCTGCATAGTTGGGCAACATATTGCATCTACTAACTGTGCAGCATATGAACTTGCCCTGCAAGATTATTTAGTGAACCGAAAGATGGAATAGATTGGCTAAGCCCTAATATATGTTCTTTGATATTAATTTAAAAAATAATGTGAGGACATATAGGAATGTGTATCAAGTTTCACATAGGCTGCGTGGAAAAGTCTCAAGTACTTAAAAGGATCAAGATCCAATTAATAACTTCTTGCTAGTCTTTTTAGATAAGGCATTGGATTCTTACACTCAAAATCAACAACTATATTAGATTATTTTCCATAATACTTCTTTCCCTCCTTTTTAGTTAAACATGAAATCCTTTTATTGGTCTAAATTATCTTGCCTAGGATCGCCTACAAGGTCTCAGAGATCCGGCGAAACTATGAACTATATAAACTAAGACCCAAGGCAGTATACCATAATGCAAGATTAAAATGACAATTAATACATAAAATTATATAAAGTGCTTTAGAAAAGAAATGGAACATTGAATTTATATTAGCATCTCTTATTCATAAAACGAACATTAGTTATAAATTTATACCAGTGATACTAGAACCTATTTATTGTAAATGAAAAAAAAAAGGTGGCTGCATAGCTTCTACACTTTTTTTTAAGGAGGTTTGAATTTATGCCAATGATAATAGTATTGAAAAGTTTTTAAAGAAAAAGGGTGCATGCACAACTTCCACACTTCTCTTTAGAGAAAAAAAAGAAGGTATTTGAAAATACCTTATACTTTATTTTGTTTCCAATATCCCCTTTTTTTTTAACATTTTACAGATCGCATGCGCACATAATTCTCTAATTTAGACTCCTACATATATGGCAAGTCCTATCAATATATATCTGATAGAGAAAATATTAGGTACCTCGACCTCAAATCAGATCCCCTTTTACCACGGATGTAAGCTAAAGAAAATTATCTCGGCTACAACCGAGCAGTCAACAATCCAATATGAACTAATCGGCCCTAGTTGAATAGTCGATTGACCAAGGAGTCATCGGCTGAGCATGATAATTGCCACGAGTCGACAAGGGCTAACAGTCTCAACAACCGACAGCCCTGACAGTTTGCAGTCGCGACAACATCATATCCTATGCCCCATTAGCGCACTTTGCCACCCACCTGAACTAACACCTACACTGCGGTTGTACCACTAGCCACTGTCAGCCATCATTATACGCCACATCGACGCGGCGCAGGTAATGACAATCGGCTTTAAGAGGAGTAACCTGGAGGATCTCAGGTACACAATATACATACAACCTCCCAGAGCGATCCTTTGCTGAAACTCTCTTTCTTTCTTACTGATGTCCTGTTGTTTTGATTTAGGCATCGAAGGATCCCCACCGGAAACTCTTCGGTAAGCGGACTTCTTGTAAGCCACCCAGCAGAGGAGACTAGCACCAAACACCTCAATCAGCCTACTCAGCTTGCCTCCAGCCGACCTCAGGATCGTTCAAGCTGCACTTCCATCTCGGCCCGAATTCCATGGCAACAATACCAACCTGTCTACATTGCCCAATTCCATTTATCTAAACCAAGTATTCCACATTCATATCACAACGCTCAGGTTTTTGAGGTCCGTCGAACAAAAGATCCCATCAAATTAATGGAGAATGCTGAGCCATGGGTGCCTTATCATTTGCTCAGCCAACTACATCAGATATATAGCTGGATATTCAACAGCTACAAAGAAAAAGATGCAAGTTTTTTTATTATATATATAAAATTAATACAAGTTTTACTTACATTATGTGTTTATATGCAACTTGAATAAAGTCGCAGTGCAATGGCCTTAGCCTCTACTTGCCACCAAAACTTCTTTCATCACGAGGCTTCTAGCCTTGTTGATGGTCATGAAGCAGAGGTACAAGTGTTCCTCAAGCTCATCCAGCTGCCGATTGAAGCTTGCGTCGTTCTTCCGTATCTGGCGCACAACCTCCTGGGTCAGCCGCCGCCGGCCGCCATCGTGCCGCTCGCAGCACAGCCTCAGCAGCGCAAGCAAGTGCTCGACCTCGTCGTGCAACCGAGCCACCAGCCGGCTTATGGTGTCCAGTTCTCGATTCAAGGTGTACGTCCCCTTCGCTGCTGCATCGAACTGGGCCAGCACGCGAGCTAACGACCCAGCGGAAGCCAACCAGGAGGAAGCTGACAGAAACGTCGGTAGAGCTACGACGGCGACCAAAGCATGCAAGGCCATACAAACACCAAGCGCCGATGTTGAAGCGGTGAGGACGATGAGGAAGATGGCTAACCCTCGTTTCAGGTGGTTGATGCATCGTAGCTTCGCTCTCGCCTTCTTGCGGCTTGACTCGAGCCTCTTGAGGAGGTTCGCAGAGCCATCTTGCACTGCTCGGAATTGGCATTGAGATGAGCCCAGCGAGTCAAAAGGACCGAGGGTCTTGGAGAGGTCGCCGAGGTAGGGATCAATGGCTTGAAGGCTGAGTCTCGATTGGCCACTGAAGATGAGGGAATTTAGTGTGGCCTTGAGCGGCCGGTATCGGAGACGAAGTTGCTCGATTTCCTTCAGGAGGAGGCCGCAGAGGAGGGAGGCATTGGCAGTCTCGGCGTAGTAGTCAGAGAGGAGGACATGGGTCTCAGGGTGGCCGTGCCTTCGAACGTGGGAAAGGATTCGGGTGACCGTGGGTTGGTCGGGGTCCAGGAGGTGCTCTGCGAAGAGGCGGTCGGAGGGGAGGCGAGCGGCTGCACTGCTTTCCCTCGGCTTCAATGCTGCACCATGGGCCAAGGTCAGATCCAATACGCGTGCCCAGAATTCGATGTAGGACTTGGTGCGAAAGGTGTTCGCATACTCCTCGCAGAGGTTGAAGCTTGCGGACGAGATCGGTGCCCCAGCTTCACATTTGCCTGATAAGAAATTGAACATATTTTAGTATGAATTAACTCATAGATCATATAATTCTATGTTTGAAATCTTTGCTTCTTAACAAAATGCTGAAGTTTTGTCAAATTAAGGCTTGAAACGTTAATATGATAGCCACATTCCATATCGGGGCATCCATATTTTTTCCTTACGAAACTTTCTTTTATATAAGAAGAATGGATCTATATATATTCCGGAGTGATCCATGCTATTTAGTTGCATTCGTGGTTTAAAAATATGTTCAACTCTCGATGGCATCAATATTATTTGTCATTTTAAATTTTTGTTGATTCAGAAAAAAAAAATGAATCAAAAGAACTACAGAGTAGGCATTACCTCTTCGAGCTTGGTGTTTGCAGCTGCGAAAAATGCTGAACTTCATATGCATTTCTTCTTTCTATATACAATGCGATAAGAGCTGTGAAGAAACAAAGGATAGCATGAGAAAAAGGTGGTGTACTAAAAGGTGAAAAGAAGAAAAGAGATAACGAGAGAGATGCTTTTATACATGGAGAAGCCTTCTTTCAAGCGTAAGTGCAAGCTTCAAGGTTCAGTTAAGAGCTCTTTCCTGAGTAACCTTTCGGTTTAAGGCTAATTATTAAGGCCCTGGGAAAGCTTAGATTTCTCTGTCATGATGACGCTTGAATGCTTATAAAGCCCGAGACTTGGAGAAATGGGGAAGGTTTGGTGGAAGCTTGGAAGGAAGGCCAAAGAGTGGCACGTACTCAAGGGAAACCTGTGGTTAATCTCCGAAAGTTTTGTGGCTGAGGGGGACTATGGGGCTGTGGGACCTCCACGTACCGACGTACGTCAGATTCATTTGTTGCATGTTAAAGCAAAGCCGTGGGATCAATTATGAGTGGCCAGAAGGTGGTGGTACAATATATATTGGGTGTCTGCTAGCTATGCGTGCCCGGATACGGTTCATAATTTTCTCCGTTTGATCTTGTGGATGGATTTGGTGCAAACGTGTCACATGTAGGGGGTGACGTGTGGCTGCGATGATCTTTGTGGAAGCCACTGGTACCATCCAGGGAAGGCATCATCAGATGACCAAGGAACGGTATCTTGTAGAAACAAACATTTCACATTTTTAAGAATAAGATTTTTTTTTACTGGATTTGTGTAAAGAAATTCTATTTTTCTGATTAAAGTGTCCTCATAAGAAATTGTACCCTGCACCATCACACCACGCCAATCACGCATCTTGGTTCCTACAGGCCTCACTTATCATGCTATCGTTTCGATCACGATTTATTTCTCTGGTGCACGATATAATCTCTCTAAAGAATAAAAAAATGATAAAGATACATGGCATGCATAAAATAAAATTTTAAAAAATAGATATGAATATAGATAATGTTAGGACCGTAGGTACTGCCATCTCACTAAAATCCGCAGGTAATAGTGAAGACTTAATCATGGTCTTTAAACCGACCATCCCAAACACCATTCCGGCGTTCAATTGCGACTTGGTCCACACTGACATCCGCCGAGGGCGAGCCTTGCTGACTTGGCCCACACTGGTCTCCACCAACAATCCCGAAGCAAGCGAGTCCTGCTGACTTGGCCCACACCGGCCTTCGCCAACAATTTTCCCCTCAAGGAAGGAATTTTTTTTTAATCGCTTATCCTGGGAATCGAACCCGTGCCGCTGGCTCTGATACCACTGTTAAGATCGTAGGCGTTGCCATCTCACTAAAACCCGGAGGTAATAGTGAAGGCTTAATCATGGTTTTTAAACCGACCAACCCAAACACCCTTCCAACGTTCGATTGCGACTTGGCCCACACTAGCCTCCTCCGCGGGCGAGCCTTGCTGACTTGGCCCACACCGGCCTCCGCCAATGGATAAGCCATTATTCTATGATCGTAATATCCTATTTAATCTTATATAGCACTAACTTTTAAGAAAAGTAAGTGGCTATACCGACATGCTATTTGCTTATCTAATATTTATATTTTTTTGCATCTCACTAATATCCAAATCCATGTTATATTCATATTATATCCTAATATGGATATTAACTTATATCCATATTATATCTAAACTTTCAGTAACTAATTTGTATTCGTATCCATTTAAATCAATTATAAATTTAATTGTTTATATCTCAGTAATATTCATATTTGCATCCATATTTACCTCATAAAAGTAGATGTAGATATAGTTATATTGATATCGAATCTATGTCCATTTATTTTCAACCCTATCTGGTAGCCCTTGTGAGAAGAAATAATAGTTAATAAGGCATAGATAGCAGCATACTTGAGTTGGACCATTTTTCATCATTTTTTCTTAAATACCCAACTCTAGTATATAGTTTTTACTTCAAAGTATTATGTTATATAAAAAAAATAGTAACTATGACAAATATCAGCTATTGTTTTTTACATTATAACAGCCATTATAATAAAAAAAATATTTCTAGAAAATAGTCACCCTTCAAATTCACAATGTCAACATATATTACTCTAGTATTCTACATGTGCGATCCATGAAACATAATACTTAAATTTTCATGATTTTTAATTACAAAAATGTTTATGGAGGAGGAAGGTTTTAATTTTGTTGTGGGAAACAGAGATAAAGATAGAAGCGGGCTACGCCCTTGGACCTCCATTTCTTTTATTTCCTTCTCCCAGGGCAAAGATTTATAGGAAATCTTATTTATTTTATTCATTCCGCTTCTTTTAAATTCTAATAGTTATAATGCACCTGGCTACTGGTAAAAGATTTAGCTATAGACTAAACTTAAAATATTTGTTTTAAAATATTTTAGATACTGATTAAACTTTAAAAGATTTTATTATGTGCAACTTACTATTCTTTTTCATAAAATGATTTAAGATTTGTTTGATATATTATGCTAGCCTGTTTATTTGATATATCATGAAGAACTATAAATTCAGACTTTTAGAATCATGGAATCCAACTCAAGAAGAGTTTTCCTGGTCTCTCATCCTTCTCAGAGACTAACACTATTAGGATTTTCTTGTAAAAGTTTGGAGAGAAATCTAATTAGGCCCATTATCAAAATTGATGAATTGAAAAATTTAGCTAGCTTTTATATTGTGTAAGGATTATAATTTCATCGAGAATATTTTTATTTTATGTACTTTCAATTAGAAAATGTCCAGCTACAAAAGACATCTAAGCTGTAGAAAAAAGGTAAAGGCATGAAAATTTTTTGACATTATAATACTAAGATGTCCTTTAGAAAATTTTAGCTATAAAGAATATGAAAATAAAGTCCTATTACAAAAACTTCTGTCGTAGTAAAGATAGTAGGAAGCCTTTGAAACTCCTGCGATGTTTGTTATGATTTTGTTTAACTTTCATATCCATATGGAGGGGTGCATCAAACCGCATCTTTTGAGTCTTTGGCAATCCATTCTTCCAAGTTAGTGATCCAAGGTGATGGTGGCCGACATGTGTATAAATTTAAACAAAAAAAAAGCCAACCATAAATGGGAGAAATTCATAAAATTTTTGTTTTCAAATCCTTGATAATATGTTGTTAGAAAATAGCCAAGATCAATGATATTTCTCAAAAGAGAAATAGCCAAGATCATCCTCTATATGAAAGTAGGGGAGCCAATCTCCACTTGGATTTGTTTACCTAGCTTGACTCGACCACACCTGTTAGGTCAGGTTCGGATCAAGATCCCTCATCCCATCAGGTCATAGGGGTATATATATAATAATTTTTTTTGAAATTATATATTTTATACTTATATAGTGAGTGGTAGGATCCATTAGAGATTGAACCAATCCTTGTGACTAAAAGAAAAAATCAATCAAGAATGATTGGGAATATTTGTGCTGTTAATGTACTCATTGTTAATATTGCTAATTGTGAACAAAAGTTGATTATTCAAAAAACCAAACAATATTTTTTACTATCTATGTAACAAAAAACCTAGAATTAAGACGATCGTGCGAATTGGCTATAGTTAGGTTCAAATCAGGTACTTATGATCTATTAGTGAGTTCTATTAGGTGCAGGTCGGCAGTCCAAGGCAATTCGAGCTCATATATTAAGATTCTAGCTTGAAACCAACCCAACCTATCAACTGCCACTCGTAACTAAAAGCATCAAGAAGTATGAGTAACATCAAAGAAGTAGCGTGCAATAACTCTAGTCATCAAACTTGGGTTCCAATGATACTTGTCATGAAGTAGGGATTCAAAAGGCATTGACTCTCACTTCGACCCCCATATAAATAAATCTTCGATTTTTCAAACAGTAGCTCTGCCTATTCGACACCTAAGCTCCAATTAGGTGAGAGTGGGATGGGCATTGGGTAGAGGGAAGAAAACAGCCTCTTCATTCTAGAGGAAAAAAATAATAACTCTAAATCCAATGTGTAAAAGGGTTTGAATTCTACTAAGTTTTATAGCTCTTCAGCCCTATCGTTATTTCTACCATGTCTATTAGTGAAGCCTTTCACACCGTCCTAGCAGGCTATTGGCCACCATAAAAAGAATTGGAGGCTTTCAAACAGCTAAGCGATGGTTGCCGGAGCTCATAGCTGATACATGTTAATAAAAAAAAAATAGAAAACAAAACATCCTGCAAGGCTCTTGCCAGCTGAGCCTCACCATTACGGAGTATCGCACGCATATAGTCTGTAAAAAAGAAGGCCATTCAATCAGCAACACCATTTCCCTTTCTTTAGATGTCCTTGATCTCAAACAAAATGCAGCCACCTGCTAAGCTCGAGATATCTTGAAGCAGGAAGTTACATCCATACCTCTCTCACACGCTCCTATATCCAATAAGTGTAAAAATTGGTATGATCTAGTTGGTCATAACACTTGCTCTTCGCGTCCTGGGCTGCATCAAACTCTCTTTGATGCTTTGATGCTCGTTGCATCCGGTGCTGCATCAAACTCTCTTTGATCATTTGCCCTGTCGGTGAGATGTTGAGGTTTACAAATTGAGTCGTTATTTAGCGTAGTAAAACATCCTATGAATAAATTTACCATTTGGTTTATATATGACGTGTAACTTTAAAATGTTCCACCAATTTTATTTTCTTTTCATTTTTAATAAAATGGACCGAGAATTTTTGACCCGCCTTGAGCCCGACCAAACGCCGATCATGCCGGCCCAAACCCTAAACCTCTGAACCCTAGTTTGTCAGCTATAAATGTGCAGCTTCCACAAAAGCTCCAAAAGTTTCTCCTCCCTCTTCACCGCTCCGTCTTCGATCCGAGCTGCGGAGATGAGACCTCCAAGAGGCAATGCCCTTCTCCCACGGCTTTTCCTTTCATTTTGCCTTCAAATTCTAGGCTCTAAATCTTTTTCACTCTCCGCCCTCCGAGCCCCAAGTCCAAATCTTGCACTCACAACCCTGTTATGTCGACCAAGATCCGTGCTTTATAAAGACGTGATTCGATTTTATCTTCGACGCAAAGCTTTTTTCCGTTGCTTGCCTTTTGTTAGATTTTTCTAGGAAACCATTTTTTTTCTTTTTTATTCTAAAAGATTACTGGGTTTTAGTTTTTAATTAAGTGGTAAAAATGAAACCTTTCATTCAGTTTTTTGTGTGTTACTTAATTGTTGAGGTATTCTCAGGTGGTGGTCGCGGCGGCGGCTTGAAGGGCCGGAGCGATGCTGGTGGGGGCAGAGGACGAGGGAGAGGTGGTGGAGGCCCTGGTGGGCGAGGCGGAGGCCCTGGGAGAGGCCGACTTGGCGGCCGGGGCGGGGGAAGGGCAGGGGCCGAGGTGGTGGAATGAAGGGTGGGAGCAAGGTCGTCATCCAACCCCACAGGCATGACGGGGTGTTTGTGGCCAAGGGGAAGGAGGATGCCCTCTGCACGAAGACCATGGCGGCGGGTGAGTCTGTGTATGGCGAGAAGCGGATTTCAGTTCAGGTGATCGATCTCTCTGTTCTCCGTTTGTTTTTGGTGCTTGGGAGTAAAAGTTCTTGGTTAAAGCTCGTATTTTTGGTTTGATTGCGTAGATTTTATCGGATTTTACCTGGTTGGGGATTTGTGTTGGCATGTATTGATTTCTAAACTTGGTTTCTAATTTCTAGAATGAGGATGGAACCAAGGTGGAGTACCGGGTATGGAATCCATTTCGCTTGAAGCTGGCAGCGGCTATTCTTGGTGGTGTTGATAACATTTGGATTGTAAGCATTCCATTTCTTATTGTTGAGTTGGCTTTTGAGTTTTTGTTGATTTGCACGTGCATGTCTGAGTTGTTGTTTTTATTGCAATGGAGATGGACTAATTTGGTTGCATGATAGATAAGAAGTTGCATAGCCTCGGATGGACCAATTTTAATTATTTTGTAGGACTGGATAAACATGTTTTCAATAAATTAAGATAATTCCAAAATATTCTAGAGTAGTCTAGGATTGTTAATCATGCTAGAAACCTAGCTGATTCCTTTTAACATCTCCATTACGTAGCTAAAGTAATTTATCATACCAAATGACATAACATAACTAATTTATATGAGCCAGAAAACATAGTACAGTGATCCACACTATTATGCTATGCAGATAACTAGTTGGGACAATATGTGTTGTAGATAGGTATGGTATGGATGGACACCCTAGGCCTTGTTTCTTGTTTCTTCAAAACCATCTTTAGCACCCATTCATTCAGTTTTCATTTCATTTCTTTGTATTGTGTATTTTTCTCTAGGGGCCGTGAATGATAAAGTGAGAAAGAGGAGCTTTGGCTCCATTTTATGGTTTAGCATTTTATTAAATAATATATAAGAATAATATTTAATGATGGGATAAGAAGGAGCCCATGTTGTATGAAAATTTAATCATGTACCCATACCAAGCATAGAAGGAGATATGAATAAGGTTATCATTATCCATGAAGACATGTATATTAATGTTTACAGTTATATAAATATGGAGGTTCGGTTTTGTTCAGGGCTTCATTCCATATTATTTTTGGTTAGGACCAGTTTATTTTATGGTTTTGTCTGGAACCCTGATATGCAAATTCGCATGCATGCATTTCCATTGTACACTTGGACCTAGAAACATTACTAGTTCATAGAAAATGAATATCATTAGTTACCAAATATGGTAATGAGTCCATTAGATTTTATGGTTTTCAGGAGACATGCTGCAAGGTCCCTTTTTCTTCTTGCTGTTGTACGTTGTATTATCTAGACACTTGCATCCAGCTATTAAAAGTAGTGTTGGATATGTGTTAGACACCTGGATGCTTATCAAATTTTTATTTGCAGCTTTTAGAAATGGGTAGAGTTTAGACTACTAATAAGAATGAGTTTTTTTGCTTCTTAGAGATTGGTCAAGAATGTAGGTGTTTAAATGATTTTGCAAGATATTGTTTTGCTGAAATGATAAAATCATTGAGAAATTTGGATGAGAATCATGCATGTGAGGACTTCAACGAATAATATCTTTTAACTTTTCTTGTATGTAATTTTTAATTATATTTTAGTTAAAATTATTTTTCTTGCATGTTCCCTTATCTTCTTTTTCCTCTTGTCAAGTTAGACACTTGCACACATTCCAGATCTGATTCTTGTGTCTGTTCCATCACATACCAGTTTTATGTGGTTAATAACTGGAACTATATGCATGTATATGCATGGATGGATGTGTGCATGAAGGTATGTCTATATGCATTCTTGTTTTTTCATACATGTTTGACTGCAATGGTATGGTTGCTTTAACACGTGGAATTTTGCTTCAACTTCTGCCTAGACTGTTATGCTATTATCTTTGAGTGCTGAAAGCCACAACAACCTGTTGCTCTGTTCTTGCAATGAGGTTATTTTTACTTCAAAAGTGCTTTCTTCTCGTCCCCCCCCCCCCCCCCCCCCCCCCCCCCCC
>JAOXJJ010000819.1:6978488-7013078 GCA_025769935.1 Phoenix roebelenii
CGACCCGGACCCGCGGGTCCTAAAATTTGGATCGGGTCGGGTCTACACGGGTCGGATCGGGTCGGGTCTCGGGTCGACCCGACCCATTTGCAGCCTTATTCATATGTACCAGATCAAAGAGAAAGCAACCATTAAGTCAAAAGTATCAGTATAAAGATCATGTGAAAAAACAAAAAAGCACAAAATCTGGATCATCAATATATTATAATGTAGCTTTATAAAAAAAATAGTGGATAATGTTAGCAACAAAGGAAAAAAATTTGATAATCGTATTTTTCAATATGTGTACACATGCAAAATAAATTGAGGTATTTTTTTTATGCTAGGATGCGAACCAGCCAAAGCAGTGGACCTTGAAATCATAGAAGAACAAAATTAATAATAAAGCAAAACTACCCTTATATAATAAAAAATAAATCTCCTTTAATGTAGAAGAATAGATTTATGTCTGTCCATCCTCTCCACTTATTATTCCATCTTCTTATTTGGAAATGAGGGGCTAAAAAATCTGTGTTGATATTCCAATATCATATCAAGCGGTATGTTTAGAGGTATCAATGTAGTGCCTAACTAATACCAATACGAACTGATTTATTGGTTGGTACTAGATTAAGAGTATTGGAAGGACAATTTTTGAATTACTGAGAATAAATTAACTAACATCTAGTAGGTCAAATATAGTCAAATCTAGAAAATAATTTTGCCTAAGATATATGTTCTAGGGTCTAGCAAATTGCAGCTCAGCAAGATTGGTAGAATGGGGCCATAAGTGGCTTCTAACATGTTAGGGTTCACTTGGGCGCACCGAATAGATTAATATAGGTTTAGATTAGCTGGAAAAGATCAAGTGCCTCAAAATAAAGTATCTTCTTTATTTAACCATCTTTATTTAAAAAAATCACACTCAAAGTCATTTAAGTATGTCCCCAATCTAAACTATACCCCTCACCCTTTGTTCTCTGTCCATAGACAACCTTGCTAATAATTGATTTCAATTAGTGTAGATATGATTGTATAAGTTTGAGCTTCCACAGTAGGATAGGAATTTCTTTCAAAAGAGTTGAAAAAAGCAATTTTACAATTCTTTATTTTTAATTTTAACTATTTCATGTTCATGTCCACTTAGATTGGTGTTAACTTACTGAAATGGCAATTTGGGGGCATCACATATGCCATTCCACTAGCAAATTTGTGTTGAATTAACTAAGCTTTGCAAAGGGCTTGAGATCACAACTTCTTAGGAATATAGCCATTTGCCAAAGTGCAACTCATGATCTAGCCCATTGCTTTTCTTTTTTTCTTTTTTAATTCTCATGGCTGACAATGGTGGTGAAGGTGGAGATCTATGAATCATATTATTATTATAATAGCATATCAAGCAATAAAAAGATTTGCCCTTGGGGAGCAAGAGAATGGTAGATCTCGTGATTTAAATGCAATATATGTAGTTTTGAAATTTATTCAGCAGATAAATATCTAATGATCAGGATTAGTTGCTTTGTACTTAAGAAAAAGATCCTAATTCTTTATTCGCATTTTTTATTACTTTTATTTTTCTTGCCTTTCATTCTATGTGCGTTTCTCCTTGTGTATCACCTGTTTCTGCGTTTGTGTCTTTTCTCATATTTATTGCCCCCTTTCTTTTGATAAACTTTTGTCGTTTATAAAAGCAAACCTACTTTCCCAATTTTCTCTGCTTGGTTCTTTTTCTTCTCTTATTTCTCTCTTTACATCTCTCCTTGTTTGCATCACCTATTTCTCTCTGTTTCTCTTCTTGGATAAATCGCCACTCTCATAAACTTTTGTGCTCCAAGAAGGAGATCCTTTTTCGTCAACTTATTCTCCTTAGTTCTTTTTCTTTTCTTGCTTCTTCTCTCTAGATGTATCTTCTTGCATATACTACCCCCATCTAAATCTACTTCTCTCCTTTTGTGTCTCTTTGTAGTCTCTCTATTTGAACTTTTGATCTTTAGATCTTATTACATTCAAGTTAGAGAATGACTATTGATAATACTCGATATTAGACAGTTGTGAGGCATCTCTCTTTGTCTGATTTTGTGATTCTCTTTCATTCATCTTTGGTGAGATATGGATGGCAATTCAAAATCCTTGTTCCCTTGGTTTCTTCGGCACAGCAACAACGACGCTCGAATTCAACATGAGTTTTGCGTTGCATCACTAGCAAATCAGGTAAGAAATTAGGGTTTCATAATATTTTTTATCTTAATCATAGATTTTTATTATAATTTTTATGGTATATTTCGAATCATATGAGTTAGAGTAATTCGTTAGTCTAACTTGATGGTTGGATAACAAATCCTACCTATCAATAAGCTGGATTCAATTTTTTCCATGTTGGTATTACTATTATAGCAAAGAAACTTCCCCCAAAATTGGTTGATGTAGGGGAAAGGGAAAAAGGGTAGGGTGATAAGCTTTGACATCACTGAAAATAGTTATGTGCATGATCTTCATCTCGGTTGAATTCTCAATTATTAGTCATTAAACCAGAACCATTATGATTTATATGAAGTAACGGCTCTTATTGTAATGGAATATAAATCTACATATACTAAAATGTAGCCGATGATTAATAATGTATCACCAACAAATTTTTGCTTGAATCTATTTTTTCTAATATTACTCTACGGGTTGGGTCCAATATATAAAAATTATAAAATTTCACCATTTTGTATTTATAATTTAATATCTCATCAAGCTATGAGACAACAAAGATATTTAAATATTACACCATTTTATAGGTTTTCTACCTTCCATTTTTGTTAGACAAATTGACAAAACGGCTCATACTACTTTTCCCACTAGATAATCAAGACATAAAATCATTTCAATATTCTTGCTTGTATATGCCTTTATAATCGACATCTTGTTTACAATAATAATATTAAAATTAAATAAATTTTAAATGATTTTCAACTTTTGCCATGTGTTTAATATTATTTGTGTAATTTATATAATTTTTCATTAATACATTTTAATAAATAAATAAATATTGACAATGAGTTTTTTCTAGCTAGTGCTTAAATGTGTGGTGCATCTACAAAAGAATGCATATACTTTCACTAGTACATATAAGGATAGCAATTTATGATCCGATCTGTTAACCCGACTCACGAATGACTTGCTTTTAGTAGGTTTGGATTTGACATAAATCGGTTTGGGTTGTAAACGGGCCAACTCGTCTAAATCTGTTATTAAATGAGTTGGATTTAAATTTAAATCTTTAGCTAATTTAACATATTTTGACTTATTTAATAATTAGATCGGATTATGACCTAACCTGTTTAATCTGTTTAAAACCTATTTAACCTATTTGAAACCTATTTAACCTATGTAACCCGATATGCTTAACCTGTTTAAACCCATTTAACTAGCTCAAAACCTATCTAACCCATTCAAGCTGTTTAAACTATTTAATAAATGGATTATGTGGGTCAAGTCGAGTTACCTGTTTAATAAACAAGTTAGATTTAGATTTAAAATTTTGACCTGTTTAATAAATAGGTCAGGTTTGGGTTGATTATTTTTTTATCGCATCCAACTCGACCCATATCTGACCCGACTCGACTCGATTGCCCACCTGTATATGTAACATTTCTAATACAAATCTTATCTTATATTTATTGAATAATCTATCTTTTGAACATAGTACAAGTTTAATGGCAATTACCTGTGAAGTAAGAAAAAAGAAGTTGATGGGTGTAGTTTCATCTTTCATAAATATTTACACAAATAAAGATCTAGCAAAATACATATCTTTGTCATTTTATTGAAAAATATTACATCTTGCGATGGCCTATGATATTTTATTAAATCCAACATGATTTTAATCCACTAGTTTTTTGTTTTTTTAAATTGTTAATAATTCTCTTTTTTATATTAACTATTTTTATTTTATCCAACAATCTAAGTTATATATATATATATATGATACAAGTATAAGATATTTGTTGGATTAATTTTCTATGAGTTAGCGTATTTCATACTCACCCTCTCTTTTATGACTCAAGTATATGTTCATAGTTACCCTCCTAGATTACATAAATATCATTAATTAATTGTAAGTAAATATTTATAGACCACCTCCCATCCTCTTGCAAGGAGCGTCAGAAGTTCCCTTTATTATTCCACCAAATGTTATAAATACATGTTAATTCAACTAATACAACAGGAACGTATAAGATGTTGTGTTACATCTCTCATGATTATAAAATTATCACTAATTTTTTTATACGATAGTATAAAATGATAATTATAAATTATTTTATTACTTCATCATTTGGTCATTGCTAGGATTACTATTTGATGTATCATCTAATAAGATTTATTGGACACTACTACTCATATTACAAATCTTTCTAGTGTTTTTCTTTCTTAAAATTGTTCAGGTCCTCCAACCTACCAACCAAGAACTTGATGACATGTTTATAAAATAAGCCAATGCACATATAGCATCGATCTTTCTATTTTAATATGATAGGTTAATAAACTTAGTCATGCCATCTAAAAGATGCTTATGGAACAACTTATTTATTAGATATTTTATCTCCATAGTTCATTGTCTTCACATTTTTGTAGTTTCATGATAACAGCACGATGACGACGATGATGGTGATGATGATGATGATAGTGATCATGATGATGATGATCATGATAAGAATAAGAACGACAACGACAATAACAACAATAGCAATAATAATCATAATAATCATAATCAGCACTTTCTTCTAAGTTCCCTCACTCTCCACCCTCTCTCTCAAGAATTCCTTACCTATCCATATGTTGTTTTGAGCTAAACAATTTACAATTAAGAAGCCTACAATGAATATAAATTAAATGATATTGCAATTTATCCGCAGAAAGCAACCATGTTTTCGGTGATAGAGACGACCACTCCCACATCAACATATCGTCTCCTTTTTATTTTGTCAAACACTTAATTTTTGCATTCACAACATGAAAAATAAAATTAGATGGATATATCATACTTATTACTTTTTTCGAACTTAAAAACTTATTTTATATGGATCCAATTCAGATGACCTTCAATTTTCATTCATTTTGTGTTAAATCCAATGATGGGTTTTTTTCTCCCATCATTTCAAACAACTACTAGCTCTTAAGTCTATCTCAATATCTAACACCTAGAATAAACTCTTTGCTAACAATGTAAGTGGGCTGGGCTTTGTTCAAGATGAGTCTAAATCATTAGTTGATGGGTCTAGTTTGGGTTAGAACTTAATGTTAGGCTCAGGTTAAGCTCTTATTACATCTTAAGGTTGAGTTCAATCAAATTAAGCTCGGAGTCGTGGGAAATCGGAGTCGGATTTGGGTCCATCAGACCACCTCTCTTCTGGATTTTAACCGCGGTTATCGGATCCATGCCCCCCGGGGTTGCACGGGGATCGGGATTTCCGATTTCCGCGTGAACGGGAAAAAGAAAACTGATTACGAGCGGAAAAAAACAAAAGAAAGGCGAGAAAATAGGGGACTTCCCTAGGGCTCGAGTTCGGCGGAGGAAGGACGACTCCCCGGTGCTCCGGCGAGATCGAGGTATCCCGGCGAGTAATTCCCCGCACGATCTCCAATCCACCTTCCGATTCGGGGCGAATCGGCGGAGCAATTATTGGAAAACCACTGCAACTAGAACCGCTCTTGGTGGGGCCGGAATTGTGGAAGGGAGAACTGGGGCGGTTTTGGCCTGAGGATTAGGGTTCGGGAACGCTGGTATTTATCCAAGCCTTCTTCGTCTTGGCCGTTGCGGAAAAGTCGGTTCTTTAGGGTTTTGAAGGGGAGGGGGGTGTTGGGGCTCCGCAAATTCCGAATCTTTTCCTTCTTGGCAACGGGCGCATGCAATTAGGTGGTGGGGCCAGCGGACCCGGCCGGAACCCGGCGGTGGCGCCGCCGGGACGGCCGTCGTCGTCGTCGTCTTCTGCTTCACCGTCGTCCTCCTCTTCCGCTGCGTCGGCCTCCACCCATCTAGGGTTGGAATCCATCCAACAGCAGCAGCAGCAGCTCGCGCTGAGGCAGGTGAGTAGGATTTTAGCGCCTTTTTAGCCTCTATAGCCGTTGCATGGGGATCTGACAAAGTGATGGCGATAAATACGTTTCCTTCCAAATTGGAAGGGAAGTGGCAACGTGTTTGTAGGACTCTGCCGTGGAATTGACGCCCTTGATTCCATCCTTAGAAAAACTTCTTGACCTTTTCTACTTATGGGGCTCTGATTTCTTGTTATTGAATTATTTTTTGGGGCTTAAAGTAGTGACCGAATTGCTCGCTACACATTGGCTGCTCCCCTTGTCCTGTTTCCAATTGGGATACTGCTTGTGGGTTTCTATGTGACCGTTACTTTGGTGCAGTTTTTGGTTCCCTTTCCAGTAGTTGGGTATTTTTCCCCTAATTTTATTCCGTTTAATTTTTTTTGGATTACTTCTGATGGGATCTTTGTGGATTCGAGCTGTTTAATGATAGGAAAATGGGATTTTTTCCTTTTCATATAAGATTTCTGGTGTCAATTGGGAACCTCTGTCCAAGCTTTTTGAATCTGAATTTGCTTGTTGTATGGATGAGAAGTTTGAATTGAACTGACCAGATTGCGACTATAGTATTTGTTGTCTAATCAGTGGAAGCTTCTATAGCTAATGTTTCAATTTTGTCATCTTTTTCTTATTTATTTTGGGCAGCAATTGGTTAATTTCCCTTTGGTTGACTCTTTGCCCGGCTGCTCTCTTGTCTTAGATGCCATTGATGATGGTCTCACATATGTGTGTTTTGTATTTTGTTTTGCATTGGAGTAAGTTTAGAAATCAAAAGTTCAGCTTGTCCCCCTCTGGAAGGATTTGAAAGTTTTGATCTTCTGATCCATGCTTTGTTTAATGCCATGAGATGTGCTTCTTATTGGAAATTTAGTATTAGCCTAAATTTTCAGCACTTTTTTTTTGAATTTTTCCATATAGTTTTAAATTTCTTACATTTTCCTGCAACTAGCTTTTTGAATGCTAAAACATCATCTTGTGAGTAAAATCTCACACTTATTTGGCCTAAGAGTTGCATGCAATAATAGTATGGTTTTGGATATTCAATGCTGTACCTTTTGCTTGGATATTCTGTTTCTATTTGTAGTATGATGACTAGCAACAAATGAGGGATAATGTATTGCAAAACTGAACTCGTTGCAGTCATTTAGTAACCTCTGTTTTAAATTATGTACCTCATTCTTCCATTCTTTGCAGTCATTACAGCAGCAGCAGCAGCAGCAGCCTCTGAGAAGGTCTGAAGGAGATCCTTATAGATCTGGTGGGTTACGTGGAGTCATTGGCGGGGATAACTTTCGATCATCTTCGGGTGCTACATCTGTGTCCCAGACACTGAGGAATTTCAATGATGTATATCATCCTCATGCTGGTCCCCAACTGCGTTACGGGAACCAGAATAAAGGGCAAAGTATAGAGCAACAACTTCAGAACCCAATTCATCAAGCTTACCTCCAGTTAGCTTTTCAGACTGCTCAACAACAAAAATCTCATGGGAATCTGCTAGTCCAGCAACAAGGTAAGATCAAAATGGTTGGTCCCTCTGGGAGAGATCAAGAGATGCACATGAACAATTTGAGAATACAGGATCTTACACCTTGTCAAGCAGCCAATCAAGTACAACCATCAATGCTTACAAAATCATCTGAACATATTGGACCTGGTGAGAAGCAGATGGAACAACCACATGCTAGCTCTGAGAAAAGAAATGAACTAAGGCCTCCCGAGACAGTAACTGGGCAGATAACACCAACAAACATGTTAAGACCCATGCAATCATTACAGGCACAAGCAAACGCAGAGAATATTGCAAACAACCAGCTGGTGATGGCTCAGTTGCAAGCTATTCAAGCATGGGCCATGGAGCGTAACATTGACCTGTCTCATCCTTCCAATGCCAATCTGATTGCTCAAGTTTGGCAGTCTGCTAAATTGGCAGCAATGCAGAAGCCAAATGAAATCAGCACTACTGCACAACAGTCATGCTTGCCTTCCTCAAAGCAACAAGCCTTGTCCTCACCAGGTGGCAGTGAAAATTCAGCTCATGGGAATTCCTTGAGTGATCACTCAGTGAAAAATCAACAAACATTCTCCTCGGGGTCAATATCAGGTGCTGGGGGTTCTTCGACTTTAGTGAATTCTTCCAATATTCAGATGCAGAAGCAACTTGCCATTCAGAACAAGGAGAACCAAAATGAGAGGGCTGCCAAATCTCCAGTGGCAAATGGGAATGGAGGGCTAATCGTGCATCCACCACAATTTTCTGGAAACATGAGCCAGACAATTGAACATTCAAATTCTAAGAGCAAATTTTCTGGCACTCAAACACTACCAATGCAGTATTACAGTCAATTGAAGCAAATGAACCAACCAATGTCTCAACCTGCAGTTCCTTCAACTGAGAACATTGGCACCCAATTTCCATCTCATGGAGGATTAGCTCAGGTTACCCCCCAAAATATTGGGTTTACGAAGCAGCAACTTCATGTTCTTAAAGCACAAATATTAGCCTTTAGGCGTATAAAGGTATCCCCCTCCCTTCTTCTTCTGCAGTTTTAGTGATCTGTTCCCTGTTTATTTATTAGGTGAGCTCTTTGCTTGATGCAAAAGTGAAGCAGGCACATTCAAATGCAGCGTTAAATTTGTTAATCATGCTCCATCATTATGTTTTGCAGCGTGGTGATCGTAAACTTCCACAAGAAGTTCTTGATGCCATTACACCACCACCTCTTACTTCGCATCTGCAACAGGTTTTCCTTTCACCAGGAATTGCTAACCATGAAAGAACAATTGCAAAGAATGTCAACGAGCGTGTAAGTCATGCAGAGACTGTTGAGAAGGATTCTGTGCTTTCTTCTACAAGTAGAGGACATGATTTGTCTAAGGAGCCTGTTAGTGTGGAGGAGAAAGCAACAATGGTTAGACACCTGGAACGAATATCAGATTCAGCAAAAGAAGTCGCACAAATGGCATCTGTAGAGCAAAGTGGTACCATTTCTGTTAAATCTGAGCAGGATATTGGACAGGAATGTCAAAAGATTTCTACCAAGAGTGATTATAATGCTGAAACGGGTAAGGCTGTTCCAGTGCACCATGCCACAAGTGATGCTGGACAAGTAAAAAAACCAGCCTCCATGAGCAATGCAGCAATTTCAAAAGATGTTGTTGCCACCAGAAAATATCATGGTCCACTCTTTGATTTTCCTTTCTTTACGAGGAAACATGAATCGTTTGGATCAACAGCTTCAAATAGCTCAAGTAATTTAATATTAGCTTATGATGTGAAGGATTTACTTTTTGAGGAAGGGACTGAAGTCTTTAACAAGAAAAGGACAGAGAATTTGAGAAAGATTAGTGGCTTACTTGCTGTTAACTTAGAGAGGAAAAGGATTAGGCCTGATCTAGTTTTGCGGCTGCAAATTGAAGAAAAAAAGCTTCGACTTTTAGATCTTCAGGCTCGTCTGAGGGATGAAATTGATCGGCAACAACAGGAGATAATGGCAATGTCTGACAGGCCATATCGTAAGTTTGTTAAACAGTGTGAACGCCAACGCATGGAGCTCATGAGGCAAGTCCAGCAGTTGCAAAAGACAACTAGAGAGAAGCAGCTAAAATCCATCTTCCAGTGGCGCAAGAAGCTCCTTGAGGCTCACTGGGCTGTTCGAGATGCACGGACTACTCGCAATAGAGGGGTGGCTAAGTATCATGAGAGGATGTTAAGGGAGTTTTCTAAGAAAAAAGATGATGATCGAAACAAAAGAATGGAAGCATTGAAGAACAATGATGTGGATAGATACCGTGAGATGTTGCTGGAGCAACAGACCAGTATTCCTGGTGATGCAGCACAACGTTATGCTGTTCTCTCATCCTTTTTGTCTCAGACGGAAGAGTATCTTTACAGGCTTGGGGGAAAAATAACTGCCGCAAAGAATTACCAAGAGGTGATAGAGGCAGCAAATGCTGCTGCAGTTGCTGCACGTTTGCAGGTATGTATCTATTTGTGTATACCGTTGTTGTTATTCTTGTTAACTTTTATCCCCTCTTTGTTTTTACTTGCTATCTACAGTCAATTGAGCAATATATGTAGGCCGTAAAGTGTAAATGGTGCCCTATAAGCCACTTGGCTATTATGATAAGTGGGTTTGGCTTCTAAGACTAGATCTGAAAAGATTATTAGGTTGAGTTTACATGAAGGCAAGGGCTAAGCTCCCGCCCTGTGTTGGTCTATCAATAGGGCCATCTAAAAACACTCCAATTCATAACTAAACATACCTATAAATTGTCTCTCCCAAGATTTTTTTTTTTAATCAATTCACGTATCTAGGAAAGATATGATGCATGGGGATCTTGCCCCAACGTGGGATTGGAGCCATCCATCAAACACTTCTTTCTTCCAAGCCAGAAATGGGCATTATGTGTGTCATATAATTCACAACCATTCATTTTATACTCCTTAAATCAGTGATCTTTGTACCAAACAATCCAGATGAATTTGAATCCTAAAATGCATTGGATGATGAGATTACAGCTGTTGATGAACAGACCTTCCACTTGAATCAATCATGTGCTTTGCACATGTTTGCATCAAAATCATTGACCGCCATCCATTTAATGCTCCATATTAATCGTTCATATGCATCACATGTGCCAACTTTAGTTCACATATGCATATAAAAAGTAATTCTAAGTGGGCAGCATTTAACAAATGTGACTTTCCAAGTGGTGCATGCTTTTCATCACAGTTCGGGTTGGGTCTGCCTAGATTTAGTGGGTGATCTGATTGCAACAGCAAAAGGTGCTCCCATGGTTTGTAATGCGTTTTCAAGTCCATGCTACTTTACATGTAATATGAATTAGCATACCCTAGCATATCATTATAGATGCATGTTGCTCATATGTGCAGTAATAGATACTTTGTTAACATGTGTATTGCATGTTGGCACAGCACATATCATGTTTGTTACAGACATAATATGTTAATTCAAATTGAAACTTCAGGTTCATATTAATCAAAATTTGACATTTATACAAAAGATCATGATTATGAAGATGGGCCTTGGCACAATGGTATGGTTGCTCCATTATGACATGGTGCATGAGTTCGAAACATGGAAACAACCTCTCTGCAGGCCGGGTAAGGCTGCCCACATTTGACCCTCCCCAGACCCCACAGTGGTGGGAGGCTCGTGCATTGGGGACACCCTTTTTTAACAAAAGATTATGGTTTTGAGCTCCTGTTAGCTTGCAAACTAGGTGATGCCTTGGTCACACTCTTCTCCTTTGAGGAGGTTCCAAGTTCTAGTTCTGGCTGATGCATTTGCAAGTATTCAGACTTAGGTAATTTGCATCGAGTTGGCCTTCCTTCTCTTTCTCTCTCTCTCTCCTCTCATGCAAAAGAAAAACTTGTATACCTTAGTAAATAGCAAGAAGAATAAAGAGTTGCAGCATTGCAACTTTAAATAATAAATTTACAAGCATCTCTTTTATGTCGGAATCAATTTTTGAGTTTAAAAAAATGGAGAGGCTGGGGAATTATAATAAGAGGCAATGTTGTTTTGGAAGAGTCAAGCCTTATAAATCCAATTAATCATATGCTAAACTGCCAGTCCTGGTATGGGGTTGGATCTTTCATGGATGTAACCTGTTTACTGCTGTAACTATAATCTTTTTATGTACAGGGTCTTTCTGAAGAAGAAGTCAAGGCTGCTGCATCATGTGCCGGTGAGGAAGTCATGATTAGAAATAGATTCTCTGAAATGAATGCCCCAAAAGATAGTTCATCTGCTAACAAGTAAGCTTATTTCTGAACTATTTTTATGATGCCTTTATCTCAAATCTGTCCGTAACATGTTTTAAATGGTTTTGTTAAATTTTCCGATCATACTGGTTTAAATGTGATTTTAAGTACTCCAAAACAATCTTTTAGCATTATGCAGTAAGTGGAGCATTGGTTTATTATCTTTCAAAATATCAATTTTGTTTGTTGAGTTCTTTCTAAGAACTGCTGAATGAGGCTGATCTCTCTCATATCTACCAGGTACTATAATCTGGCACATGCTGTTAATGAAAGAGTTGTAAGACAACCCTCAATGTTACGGGCTGGTACTCTGAGAGACTATCAGCTTGTATGTTGTAACTCAAATGTACTTCATTTCTTTTACATCTGTTAAACCAGGCCAAGGGACATCATGTGATCTTTATTTGTTTGTTTCCAGGTTGGACTTCAATGGATGCTTTCATTGTATAACAACAAACTGAATGGGATTCTGGCAGATGAGATGGGTCTAGGCAAGACTGTACAGGTTGGTCACTATCATAATTTCTTAACTGACCAGATTAATTTATAATTTTGAGCTGCATTAGTATAGGTTATTCTCTTTAATAGCAATCATAAACATTTCTCAGTTAATTTAAGAATGAAATTTAATATTAGACAAATTGTCTTGCTGGTGTGTCATCCAAGAGTGGTCTTGTGTTAGTATTGCATTTTTATATTTTATATGCCTGATGCCGAACTCTTTACAAAATCAGATAAGTTCTGTAACATGGTTATTCCCTTCCTTGTGCAAACAGGTGATGGCATTGATTGCTTATTTGATGGAGTTTAAAGGGAACTATGGGCCACATCTCATAATTGTTCCAAATGCTGTTTTAGTGAATTGGAAGGTCAAATTAATTTCTTTTCATATTTGTTGGTTTGGAATATTTTCTTTTTCTAAAAGCTTCCACACTGACATCTTTGTATTTATTTAGAGTGAATTGCATAATTGGCTGCCGACTGTATCATGTATTTTTTATGTTGGTGGAAAAGATGAACGATCCAGGCTGTTCTCTCACGTAAGATCCTCACTCTTCTGACTTTCCTTGAAAGTTTTCTGCATGTTATATTTGTTTCCTATTCAAATGAATTGTTTGTGAGGTGTCATACATTTAACAGAAGTAATCTAAGAGTTTGAATTGACGGAGATGCTTATCAACCAACATGAACATAAGCTTACCTTCATAATTGTAAATATATATTTGTTTGACTTGTATATGGAGAAACTTTGATATTAGATATCTGATTTTCGAACAAAGGTACAGACTCATACTAGTCATTGACCATATGGTATGTGCCGCAATATGTACTGGCTGGCTTGGCTTTCAGTAGGTGAACACCTTTAAGCTCGTGCCTTGTAGTACAAGGTCAATCTGTGCTGGTCCTGGCTAGTTCAATCACAAATAACTGTTACCAATTTTTTGGCCACCATGCATATTCTGACCAGGGCTGGTCAATAGGCAAAGAATTACACTATTTCTCCCAGCTCTCCAGCTAAAAGATCCACTCCCTTCCCTCTCCCCTGGTTCCAGTCTCCCCTCACTTCTAGCTATAATAAAGCGGCAAAAAATTAATAACATTGACCTTATCTTAGTTTGTCTTATGTATTTCCTCACACACTAACCCTTATCTGATCTTTAATATTCTATGACCGCTGCACTATCTATAATGCTAACACATGCCATATAGAACCTAATTTAGCACCACGGATTTTAGCTTTTTATGTATCATAATTTTCTTTCTTGTGGGGTTATTTTGGTTGTTCAATTTAATTGTATTATATGTAGAAGAAGTTTATATGATTTTGGTAGCTTTGGATTATTCTGGTTTAATTTTATGGTAACTTATGACTGTTTGGTTAATATTAATTTTATATTTGAATTTAAATGAAAAGATGACTCTAATTTTTGGTGGCAAAACTGATTAAATGAGTTCTATTTTTTGGCATAGTATATAATTCTGTGGAGGAGAGTCTTTGCTAAGATCAAGGATCTAAGTGCCTATTTTTATTAGTATGGTACAAGGGGTTGTAATTCTACTGTCCATGTTAGCTTGTAGCACTGTATTACCAGTTAGCACCCAGTTCTTGCTGAATTATATCATTGTTTATTGGTCTATTTTTGATGCATGCAGCAATAACAATTCTAACTAGTTTCTAGCATTATGGATTTGCAGATTGTTGGCCTATTTTAAACTTGCACCCAACTGTTCCAAATGCCCTTGTTCTTGTGCAAAACAACCTAGAGCTTTTCTTGATTTACCTTTGTGACATTTTTTTCAAGGATTTAGAAATGTGAATTATAGAATTGAGATGACAATGGCACAGTTATTAGTCTGCAGTGGATTAACGTTTAGTGATCAAGGTAATCCATGATATGGAGTAGTTATGAAGTATACCAGAAAATAAGCTTTTCAAGGTTTCGATAGAATATGTACAGTACCAATTGTGTGTTAATCAGTGTTTAGAAACATGGGAACTCAGCTGACTCAAATTTTCAATGATCCGAGTGGATTGGTGACTCAGACGAGCAAACTCACAAGTCAATACAAAAATAGTTAAATGTATATTCATATACTAAGTAAGTACATTTTTGATATAAAAATGTATACAAATATATAAATATAATATGAAAAAATAAAAATATGTGATATAATATCAAACTATTATGGAATGATCTGTAAAAATATAAATATAAAGTATTAGATAATAATTTTATAATTTATGTGCACTTAAATATAGATGGATTTTTTTTTCAATGACAATTCTAAATATTTGATTGAGTTGGATCCTGGATCCACTTAAAAACTTGGCCGAGTTGTTGAGTTAAATCATTGAGTTTTTGATTAAATAATTTCCTCGAATATATTCAATCCAACAAGGAATTTTTTATGGATCTGATCTGGATTGTGTGATCTTGAGTTGGATTGTGGAGTTTTTAAATACGGGTATTCATGTGTAAATGTAGTTTGTTTTCCTTTTCTAGTTTGCAAATTTCAGACTTGTTTGTGTTGTTAATCATGACAAGAGGTGTATCATGTTAGTGTATACAACAGATTATTTGGAGCACTAAAGAACAATCAAGACAGATATCTACGATCATCTATTCTCTTTGATTTATTTATATTAGATAAAACCATGATTATTTTTTAATTCGTATCTATACACCAGTATGGACTTAATACATAAAAAATAAAGACGTGTATGTCAGTTTGCTCATTGCTTATCTTTTCACAAAATTGCATGCTTTTCGTGTGGGTGCGTGCCACATGTTTCCTCATTATGGTACGGGTTGCTGTGCAAGCTGGTCACTAACACGGGCCTATCAGATCATGCTTACCTCATGCATGATAGGTTGTATTCTAAATTTTAATATCAAATTCCTGATTTGAGAATCCAATCACAGATCGACTACCATAGTTACAAGGACATGAGAATGCAATAGAGAAGGAAAAGTAGAGATTTGAGATATTAAATCATGAAAATTTTAGGTGATACAGGTAGAGCAATTAGCATGTAGGTTTCACAAGAAAAGAGTAAATTTTATTAAGCCCTATTTACTAGCAGGCTAACTGTGCACAAGTCAAAAACACATGTTTGTGCTACCTAAAAGGGTACCTGTATTCTTGATCATATTGTGCATGGGTGCATCTTCATGCTTGTATTTTTTTTTGAAGTCTTAGTTACTAATTGGCCAATTCTACATAAGTCAAATATACATATATGTGTTATCTAAATCGCTGCCTGTATCTGTTGACCATATTGTGCATGGCTGCATCAGCATACTCTTGTGTGCGTGCACTATTTACTAGTGAGCCAACTGTAAACAAGTCAAGTACATAGATATGTCCTATCTAAATTGGTGCTTGTATTTCTTGTTCGTATTGTGCATGGGTGCATGCTTTTTTGTCTGTGTTTCTGTGGGTGCATGCTTTTTTGTCTGTGTTTCTGTGCGAGTTAATAATTTTTACTAATGGACAAATTGTACCAGTGGCTCAACTGTACACAAGTCAAATACACATTTATGTGCTAACTAAATCACTGTCTGCATTTTTGGATCATATTGTGCATGGGTGCATCTGCATGCTTGTGCTTGTGTGTGTGTTTGCCTGTGCATGTGCATGCATATTAGTGTTCTTGGCAGGGATGTACCTTGGGCAGTGTTGGTTAAGTTGTGGTTACTGGATGGTTATCCATACAAGCAGCCAAACACTGTCAAAAAATAAAGTTAATTCTAGCAAGTCAATGCACCAAAAAGGTGCTTAGCTTGGTGAAATTATTTTATCCTCCTAGGTGTGAAAACTTTTACTCATAGAACTCTCTATTCTCCCTTCTATACATTTTCCCACAACTTAACCCACTAATTCTCAAACTTCAACCAAACGGCCTAGGGATAAGTGATTAAGAGTTACCTTGAGTTAAATGTGTCTACACCCTACTCAGCCATCTAGCATCCAAACACTACCTTAGGGCTGAAAACGGACCAGATATGAATTGGATATCAATGTATTTATATTTGTATCTATTTTAATTTAGTGAATACTAATACAAGTATAGATATTAATTGGATGCTAAATTTTGTATCCGTATTTGTTTTAAATGGGTTTGGATATGAAGGAGATATTGACAATATGGATACTAGTGCAAATATAAATCAGACAGTTAAATTTTATGAATAGAACCATGGTTCACTGTACTGATCCAAATCGGGTGGTATGGGATGCATCGTACCGGTACCCTGTACGGATGGTGTACTGACACTCAGTAGGTCCAAAAGACCTCATACTATACCATATCGACGTAGTGTTGGTGTGGTACTGGTACAAGGTTTGATACCAAAACGGCAAACCTTAAGTAGAACATTTGTCCACTTTATATTTTTTTCAATTTGAAATATGTATATAAGCCTCCCAACTTATTTTTTTATATTCTAAGACAAATTAATGATTGTACAAAAAACAATAAAGATATAATTGCATCTATGTGATCATCTGAATCTTTTAGTTGATCTTAATAATTCTACTACACTGCATAATTTGGATTAGAGGAAAACTGTCTATAAAGGATGTGACCATCAAATTAAAGATGTCACTACATGGAGAGAAAATTAGACTAAGGTCATATTGGTGCTGACACTTATTTTACTTTGGAGTTTATCAGAGAAAATTAATAATTCTACTACACTGCATAATTTGGATTAGAGGAAAACTGTCTATAAAGGATGTGACCATCAAATTAAAGATGTCACTACATGGAGAGAAAATTAGACTAAGGTCATATTGGTGCTGACACTTATTTTACTTTGGAGTTTATCAGAGATAAATGAAGCAAAATAGAATTGCAAGTTGAAATTGATATTTGGATATGGATTGGATTTTGGTGTATCTGTATCTGTATCTGCTTTCCTATGACAGACACAGTGTTGTTAAAAGTGTTCACCTAGGCTTAATTTGGCCAGGCTGCCTAGGCCAAGCTTGTTGGAACCCTACCTCTTTAAAGGGTTTCTTTTCCCTTTTTTCTGTTATTGCATTTGGGATCAATGGCTGCCGACTTGGAGAGAAAATTAAATTAAAGATGTCACCACATGGAGAGAAAATTAGACAAAGGTCATATTGATGCTAACACTTATTTTATCAGAGATAAATGAAACAAAATAGAATTGTAAGTTGAAATTGATATTTGGATATGGGTCGAATTTTGGTGTATCTGTGTCTGTATCTGCTTTTCTATGACAGATACAGTGTTGTTAAAAGTGAGAATTAAAGATGTCGCTTCATGGAGAGAAAATTAGACTAAGGTCATTTTGATGCTGACACTTTTACTTTGGAGTTTATCAGAGATATGAAACAAAAATAGAATGCCAACCATCAAATTAAAGATGTCACTACATGGAGAGAAAATTACACTAAGGTCATATTGATTCTGACACTTATTTTTCTTTAGAGTTTATCAGAGATAAATGAAATAAAATAGAATTGTAAGTTGAAATTGATATTTGGATATGGATCGGATTTTGGTGTATCTGTATCTGCTTTTCTATGACAGATACAATGGTGTTAAAAGTGTTCACCTAGGCTTAATTTGGCCAGGCTGCCTAGGCCAAGCTTGCTCGAACCCTACCTCTTTAAAGGGTTTCTTTTCCCTTTTTGTTGTTTTTGCATGTGGGTTGATCAATGGCTGCCAACATGTCAACCGACAGTGACAAGCGAGAGCGATGGCTACAATGACCAGCATTGCTCTTTATCTGGCCATTCTTCCACTTTTCCCCCTAACTTTTCCTGTTTGTTGTTCTACTTGCTACATTCTACTTTGGTTGCTTCTCTTCCTTTCACTTCTTGCTAGGTGCTGGTTACCTGGCTTATTTTGCAGCTTGTTGTATGCTTCAGTGGTAGCAATTCTGTTACTGCTCTCTTTGTGGATTTTGATCTTTGGACATTATAAGCATGAAAAATAGGTTCATGGATCATTATCCTACAAATCATGAAAAAAGATTGTATATAGAATATATGGACGTGTTTATTTGTGCATATGATTAAAGTATGAATAATGAAAGCTTAAAGAGCTTTCCACCCTAGATGGCTGCCTAAGCGCCTCAGTGCCCACCTAGGCCATACAAGCGGTCCACCACTTAGCCTTGTTAGGCAATTTGACAACTGTGGATGAATACAAAGGCATATACAAATGATGCCATAATTTGCATCTATATCTAGATAGATTTGGATATGAAAATGGATTTGGACGGATAATATTTTACCCATTTTCACCCCAATGCGCCCTACACCCTATCTACTTCCGTTTCACCATTTTGTCTATAGATAATTAAATGTTAGCGAATAATATTATTTTGATGCATTTAAGATTGAATTTATTGACTAAATCAGGTAAGTAAATGTGTGATATATGATTAGGCTACTTCTATGGCCCATAACCTTGACATACTCTGGAGGTTATATACTACACATTCCAATTTACACATTTACACATACAGTTAAGAGACCTACTCACTAGCTCTGGAAAATGCTAGCATTTCTCTTGTTTATCCTCATGGTATCTTCAAGTACATAACTCAGTGTGTCAATTACCGGCTTTAGTTGCGATTTTCAGTTACAAACTTTTTTTAAAACATTAAATCTTAGAACATGTTCTAGTTCAATTTATGCTAATTGAGGTTGACATCTAAAAGTTTAAATCTGTTGCCCAGGAGGTTTGTGCCATGAAATTTAATGTGCTTGTTACAACATATGAATTTGTCATGTATGATCGCTCAAGGCTGTCAAAAATTGATTGGAAGTATATAATCATTGATGAAGCCCAAAGAATGAAAGACAGGGAGTCAGTTCTGGCTCGTGATCTCGACAGATACCGTTGCCAAAGACGGCTGCTTCTTACTGGGACACCTCTGCAGGTCTGCTTATTTTCTAGAGCATGGAATTTTTCATTTTAATTTCTGTTTACCACAAGGCACACATGAACATGGATACCTAGATAAGAATCACAACAATTTGAATTGCATACTTCATATTGTCGTATTACATGCACACAAATTTCTCTGCTGATTTCTTGAATTATTCGAATTTTATCAGTAGAAGTAGTAAACTTGGGCAGGTTAGTAGTGCAAACTATTTAGGTCTGTTTTGGTTGAACCTGTAAAGCTTGGATCTAATATTATTAGTTATAACTAATATAACTTATGATATAGAATTGGATATGACTAAATAGAATTCTATTTTTCTAATAGATATTTCTGATAGAAGTATATGATTATTTAGTTGAATTTTCATTCTATCATGCTAATGACATTAATAATTATTTATCAAGATTATAATCTTCTTCCAGTCACCAGTTGACCATGATTGCTTAGCTATGCATTTTTAGTCTTCTTATCCTACCAAGGTATCCTCTTAGTTAAATAGGCCATGTTAGTAGTTAAAACATGTAGGTCCCACTGTACTGGCAATATCTAAAGAAGTAAATTGAGTTAAAATGACTAAAATTAAGTGCCGAGATCAGTAGGTCCAACAATAGAGCAGACTTTGTAATAGCTTGATGTAGAACTTGATAAATGGGACTTATAGCAAGGAAGCAAATGAGAGCTTCTTC
This sequence comes from Phoenix roebelenii, assembly GCA_025769935.1. Taxonomy (NCBI): domain Eukaryota; kingdom Viridiplantae; phylum Streptophyta; class Magnoliopsida; order Arecales; family Arecaceae; genus Phoenix; species Phoenix roebelenii. The sequence goes on from JAOXJJ010000819.1 coordinate 6,998,459, forward strand.
ATGGTTACTTTTATTATTTCTGGTGAAACATCCTCTGTTTTCGCTTGGTACATTATGCTCGTGAGTTTCTGGTTAACTGATTTAATTGGTTAAAAGTTGTAGGTGAGGTGTGCGGTGCGAAGTTCAATAATATTTAAGGGACGTATGGCTACGCTAGCTTAGGGGCAATAGCCAGTTTTCTCTCTTTAATATTAACCTTATTTCTTAGTAGTTTGTGATTCTGGTGTTATGTAATATGTTTCTTGCCATTTGAACCTTAGAATAATATCTAGCTTGCATTGTCATATACTGTGTTTGCAATTAGATGGTTCATGTTGTTTGCTACAGAATGATTTGAAGGAACTTTGGTCCCTCCTAAATTTGCTTCTACCAGAAGTATTTGATAATCGAAAAGCATTTCATGATTGGTTCTCGAAACCCTTCCAAAAGGACGGTCCTTCACATAGCTCAGAGGAGGATGACTGGCTTGAGACTGAAAAAAAGGTTATTATAATCCACCGCCTTCATCAGATATTGGAGCCCTTTATGCTAAGGCGCCGTGTTGAAGATGTGGAAGGGGCACTTCCTCGGAAGGTGAGTATTTCACCAAGATTTTCTTTAATCTGTTTTCCTGAATCGTTACAAGAAATATTGAGTTAATTCATGATTACAGGACTCCATTGTTTTGAGGTGTAGAATGTCAGCTATTCAGGGTGCCATATATGATTGGATTAAATCCACTGGTACCATTAGGGTTGATCCTGAGGATGAGTTACGCAGGTCTAAGAAGAATCCATTGTACCAGGTTAAGGCCTATAAGAATCTTAACAATAAATGTATGGAGTTGCGGAAGGCATGCAATCATCCTTTACTAAATTACCCTTATTTTAATGACTACACCAAAGAATTCATTGTCAGATCTTGTGGCAAACTTTGGATCCTTGATAGGATTCTTATAAAACTCCAGAGAGCAGGCCATCGTGTGCTTCTCTTCAGCACTATGACAAAACTTCTTGATATATTAGAGGAATACTTGCAATGGCGACGGCTTGTCTACAGACGGATTGATGGTACAACCAGTCTAGAAGACCGTGAAGCAGCTATAGTGGATTTCAACAGCCCCGAATCCGAGTGTTTCATTTTCTTGCTTAGTATTCGTGCCGCTGGAAGAGGTCTAAATCTTCAGAGTGCAGACACAGTGGTGATATATGATCCAGATCCAAATCCTCAAAATGAGGAGCAAGCAGTGGCCAGGGCTTATCGCATTGGACAGCAGAGAGAGGTGAAAGTCATATATATGGAGGCAGTTGTTGACAAAATCTCAAGCTATCAGAAAGAAGATGATTTGAGAAATGGAGGTACAGGAGATCTGGAGGATGATCTTGCTGGTAAAGATCGGTATATGGGGTCAATAGAGAGCCTCATACGTAACAATATCCAACAATATAAGATTGATATGGCAGATGAAGTTATAAATGCTGGACGGTTTGATCAAATAACAACACACGAAGAAAGGCGGATGACTTTAGAAACACTATTGCATGATGATGAGAGATATCAAGAAACTGTTCACGATGTTCCATCCATGCAAGAGGTAAATCGCATGATTGCTCGTAGTGAAGAAGAGATTGAGCTATTTGATCTAATGGATGAAGATTTTGTGTGGACTGGTGATATGGTGAAGCACAATCAGGTTCCCAAGTGGCTTCGTACTAGTTCTAGAGAAGTAACAGCTATTATTGCTAATTTAACTAAGAAACCATCAAAGAACATTTTAGCTGAAAATATTAACTTGGAATCAGGTGAAATATATTCTGGCACGTCCCCTGGTAAAACTGAGAGACGAAGAGGTCGGCCAAGGGGTCCAACAACTAACAAAAACCATTCTGTTTACATGGAATTGGATGATGAAGATGGTGAGGATTCTGATGCTAGCTCAGAAGAGAGGAATATATACTCATTCCATGAAGAAGAGGGAGAAATAGGAGAATTTGAAGAGGAAGAATCTAATGGTGCTGTTGATGCGCAGCATACTAATAGACATGAATCTGAGGAACAGGGTTTAGCTTATGATGATATCCCTCGAACAATGGAAGACCGAAGAAATGTTCTCATGTTTGAAGAAGCTGGTTCATCAGGATCATCTTCTGGAAGCCGAAGATTGCCTCAACCTGCTACTCCTTCTGTATCTTCACAGAAATTTGGCTCTCTATCTGCTTTAGATGCCAGGCCGCGTCGTCCTTCAGAAAGGATGGTGGGTAGCTAATTTTCCTTCAAACGGTTATGTTATTATGTACTTTTAGCTGGTTATGTTATTTTATACTTCAAGCTGGTTATTTTAATTTATACTTTCATGTAATTTTCAACTGTCTAAAATTGCTTTAATTGGTAATTTCCAGCAAGATGAGCTTGAGGAAGGAGAAATTGCTGTATCAGGTGATTCTCAGATGGATCTCCAACAATCAGGAAGTTGGATTAATGAGCGTGAGGATGGTGAGGATGAACAAGTTCTCCAACCAAGGGTAAAGCGTAAGCGCAGTCTTCGTGTTCGTCCTAGACACACTGTGGAAATCCTAGAAGAAAAATCCAGCAATGAGAGAATCTTCTCTCAGTGTAGGTCCCAGCTTCCCTTGCAGGTGGACCATGACTTTGATATGCAATTTAAGGCCGATTCGGAACTGGAGACATTTAGTGAGCCTGTTTCAGATAGGCATGATGTTAATGCTACTATTAAGCAAAGGCGCAATTTACCATCAAGAAAGACATCAAATATCAGTACGCCAAAATTCAACACATCAAGATACATGTCTGGATCTGCAGAGGATGCCAATGAACATTCTAGGGAAAGTTGGAATAGCAAGGCCACAAATACTGGTGACCCTAGCTTCATTGGCACAAAAATGTCAGATAGCACGCAGAGGAAGGTAGCTGTCCTTGTCTTGTTTGTCTCTTTTTAGTAGTGTGCATGCATATGTATGTATATGCGCGCGTGTGATGACTATATTTTTCTGACCTGCTCGTACTTTAAAAGAAACTAAGTCTTTATATTTCTAACTTTATAACTACTCAGAAAGGATTATATTATATGAGTTATTAAAATTATTTGTGCTTTGATAATTTGTACCATGGCTCAACTAATAGGCCTTAGCTAAGCTATTTGCATTTGGCTATTTCCACATCATTCAATTTGCAAGAACTAGCATTTTCTATGATGTAAGTAATGCAGCTGATGTTTTTAAGTTACACGTATGAAAGAAATGAAATATGAAGTATGGCTGCTGAGTTCCATATACATTTTGCAAAACAATAAAATCATTTTTGTTCGGAGCAGTATTCGCCAATTTATGTCATTGTGATACTGAGATGGGTCTGTGAGGCAATGCATAAATCCTGTCATTTATTTTCTCTGACGCAATGTAGAACTTACAAATGATGTAGAAAATAGTTTAGATGACATTCAAGTTTGAATTGTTAAGTTATTAAGTTCTAGGGTGCACTCCCTGCAACAGTTTTCCTTTGTTCTTTTTTCCCTAATAATTTAATAGCTGTATCCTACTTATATCCTAAGGTCATCATACATGTTAGTTGTTCATGCATAAAATGATGCAACAACCTCACATTTGTCCATGTGTCTCCCAAGGTGCATGGCAGGGAAGAAGCAGTTTGAATACAAACTCTAAGTCTTGAGGCAGTTTGAATACAAACTCTAAGTCTTGAGCTTATAGGATTATACGTGGTGCTAACCGTATGGTGTTAAAGTGAGACTCCTTAGTATATGCTTAGACATTGGGTATAATTCTATGTATTTAGTGGATTGAGTATTACCTTTTGTTCAAGTTTGTGTCCCCCTCCCTCCCCACCCCCAAAAAGAGGGGCGAAAGAAAAACACAGTAACAATTGATTGGTAGAATACAATACCGAATTTAGATGCATATTTTTTTTGCATTCATCTGGAATACTATTTTATTTTCTTGTATTTTTTTTGTCGATAGTTCATCTCCCTCTAAATTTTATTTTGAGCTATAAATATGAATTATAACTATTGGGTCCTAGTTATGTTCTTGATTATCCATTACCATGACCAAGGTTGATGAGAATAAATGTGATTGTTCAAATCTCAAAGTGACTTATATTTGATCAAATTAGATCTAAGAAATAATTAGGAGGGAAGGTTGGGGTGTTCTTTTTTTTTTTTTTTGGGGGGGGGGGGTGCTGTTACCCAATTGAGTCCAGAATTGAGTATGCTGGCACCTCCTCATGCCTAGAAAGCTAAAGCATGGAACAACCATGCATGAAAAAAGAAGGGAATAAACAAGAAGATATACTGAATTCTGTTAATCTTATATAACATCGTTCAAATGAGATTGGTTCTGAAGACCAATCTTAGTTTTGAATCTCATGAATCTAATCAAACCAGTTTTAACCATTAAAACAAACATATGGATAACCTGAATCTCGTCATATAATTTTCATTGGACCTAATGTTTGCCATGTCTGACGCATGAGTGGAGATGAATGAACTTCCTGGCAGAGCCTCACACACCAATCAGTAGTTTGCTTCTAGTAGCAGACAGATGATGCCACCATTACAATGAGTCCTTTTGGTTCATTTAGCGCATCATAAAGACGTCTCATGGAGATGCCTGAAAATCATGCATAATGTAGCTGAAACAGATATCCTAGTTTAAAGTTATGACCCTTGAAAGCAGTGGCAGTAATTGAACACATAAATAGGAAAGGAAATAAGAGAATTTAACCTACAAATGTTTTCAGTTCAAAAGAGGTACGAACAAATTAAGATTAATTATGTTAATGGAGAATTGGAGATTATCGCTCGATTGGAACGTTCTCTTTGAGGTTCAGCTGTAAAACTTCCTTGGAGGTTATCTTGTGGCATGTCAGCATGTTAGTCAATAGGAATCTTGATTGTGGAAGTCAAGACTTCCAAGTTGAACATCTTGTTTGTCATACTTGGGTTTCTGATAGCTTTGCTCTTTGAAAATCTTTGGTCAAGGGTTCAAGTATCAATTTCTAACATACTATGTAGTTAATATTTTATACTTGTGATGGTAATAAATTTGTCCAATATGATTATGATCATGATGATAACTTGCCCCCACCTCCTTTTTATCTTTATATTTACTTGAACAAATAGACTGATTTATAGATGAAGTTCTATTTACGCTTTATGGAAAAAAAGCAGCTCTTTCATTTAGAAAATAAATTCTTACATTGTTAATTTATATTTGTCAAATAATGAACAGTCAATTCCTGATAAATAGATAGCCATGAACATGAATTATGCTGCATCTTTGTTGTATGTTGTTCCATTCTGCGGTATATTTCCTTCAACTCTCCTTGCAAAATCACTATTTTAATTTATGATATGCATTAAAGATCTGAAGCCATGCAATGCACATTGTTACTGCATCATCATCCCATGCCTAATAAAAATGGTAAATTAGTATATGGGCAACTATCATCATATTTTATTGTTTTTTTTCTAGTGCAAAAATGTTATTAGCAAGCTTCAGAGGAAAATCGATAAAGATGGCTATCAAGTTGTTCCCCTGATTTCTGATTTATGGAAGAAGAATCAGAATGCTAATTTCATGAGCACTTCTACTGTTACAAGTAATGTTCTAGATTTACGAAGAATTGATCAGCGTGTGGACAGTTTAGAGTACAATGGGGTGTTGGACCTCATAGCAGATGTGCAGTTGATGTTGCAGAATGTTGTTCAATTTTGCAATTACTCATATGAGGTATGCTTATTTCATTCTCATCTTAATACTTCTTCTAAGAAACTAAATTTCTGAAATCGAGCAAATTATTGGCATGTATTTGTCTAATTATGAAATGTTTGTGGATGATTGAATATAAGTCTTGTTAATTGAAAGCCACCTGTGTGAATTGAAAGCTTTCGTTATGTCTATAATTATTTGAAATTACATATTTATAGTACTTTTATTAAATCTCTGAGAAGAGCTTTTGTAGGTGGTTTTCCAAAGTCATCATCTTGTTTTAGTTGGTTGGTACAATTACCAGAGTGAGTAGCCCTCATATTGAGGTGGCTAGTGTAAAGGATATTAGAAAATTACTGATTTTCATAAATATATAAGATAACTAAATGTGTTGGAAACAGATTAAAAGAAATTAAAAAAAATATAAGGTAACTAAGAAAAAGTAATTTGACATATAGTTGTTATTAGAGGTCTCAAACAAGCAAACTGTTTGTAGGTAGCTTGTTTTCTCGGGGTCTAGCTTGAAAATGGCTCACTCAATTAGTATATGAGCTGAGGTTGATATTTGCCCTGCTTGCTGGATGTTAAGGTTCGACTTGATTAAGCTTCAGATGCATATCATAATCAATAAATATACCATACATTATTTTTTCTTGTTATTATTTGTAATGTTTTATTGAATTCTATCAATGGATTTTGTGCATAAATAGGAATTCCATATTTGTATATTTACCTGTCAAAAAAATGGATAGTGCATGTACGTCCTATCTAACACTTTAAAATTTGCACATTACCTTCCTGCCATCTTGTTTCTGTTTGTCATTTGGGCCTAGCTTAATTGACTAATTTTTCCTAAATAAAACATTCTTTTTAAGGGGAGTACCTTTTTTTTTTGGCTAGATGTGTATATGTAGTTTATGCTTTTTGATGGTAAATCAAGTAATTAAGCACTTTTTGGAGACTATATGTGCAAGAATCCTTGGAAAGATAAAATGATAACCATACTTCTAATTTGAAGGATGTCATCTAACAATGGCAGCACATGCGCAATATTTGAATTTTGGAGGGGCACATATGCAAGTTTCAGGTTTTCGGAGGGATATACATGCACAATTAGGCGCTTTTTGAAGTGCATATATGCAAAAATCCCAATATCTTATGTATAAAAAAAGAATTCCATGGAATACGATTTACTTTCAAGGTTCCTTGATGGTGAAATGGTAGATGCAAGACTCAAGATCGCATGCTAAAGAGCATGGAGGTCGCGATGTTTACTTTCTAGGAACATTCAAAAAAGTTTGTTTGAGGTCTAACATTGTAGAATGGAGATTAGTCCAGCCTATGTATGTGAAAGCCATGGCGGATCTTAAGGTCTTGCCAGTCCTTTGAACAGGCTGATTGCAAAGCAGCTTTAGATCACACTTAATTCCGAGTTTGAAATTTGCTTGATCACCAAACAAGCCATGCTTGAGGATGCCAGTGGTAAAATGCAACTCAAAGTCAGGCTTTTCCAGGCCCACTTCCAACCCTAAAAAGGAAAGATCTGGGAGAGAGGAAAATTGAGCTTGTGGATTTATAAAAGAATGAAAAGAGAGGTACCAGCCTGCCTTTTGTATAGGAGAAAAGAGATGGAGGTATAAGGTTCCATATTTATATTTCAAAAACTTGTAGATTGTAGAGTGCAATCCTATTGACTTTGGGACTTTCTTGTATTTGAAGTATAACTAGGATTATCTGACAGTCCCTATTAATGTACATTTCTAATGGAGAATAAATTTTGGGCTAATTGATAATTTGATATGCATTACTTAAGGGCTTCCATTCCAGCTGAGACTTTCCAAAGGCCATCCAAACATCGCTTGTTTAATCTTTTGGAGAACATAGAGGAGAGATGTTTCAAAGAACATGAGTCCTAAGACCCTTTTCTATTCATCATTGGTGCATGAGCACTGACAGCCCAACTGATAACAAATTGTTGTTTTTGGTTCTGCCTATGCTTTACTGTCTTGGAGTTGAATTTGAAGCTCCTTATAAGAAATGCCAAATGTCGTGTAGACCCGACATCTGAATAGAGAAAACAGGGTTCATGTGAGGTTTTCTCAATTAATTTCTTCATTTGGTTCAGCTTCATTTCCTTTAAAAGATGGTAATTTCTTTTCTTCCATGCAAACTTTTGTGTTCCTTCCTATTCGTCTTTTTCCTTCTTGATGAAAAGGATCTGCCAATAGAGCGGTAAGTCATTCTTCTGGTACGAAAGGGCAGAAATGTCCGTTCTCAAAGTGGTCTAAGATCTTGCAGATAGTTGTCTCCACCAGTGGACAACCCAAGAGGATGTGCCAATACTTGCTGTCTGTCCATACATCTGTAAACTTCTCTAAAGGTAGGTAGAAAAATAACCTGATCTAGTAGTTTCAAGCATTCCCAACAGACCTCTATGAATGTTTGTATCAAACAGAGAAGTAGCATCCACCATTTAGTTTACTGACTGGGGAGATGTGATTATTCTTGATATGGTTGGAGCTCCCCAACTCTTTTATGCAGGCTGTGTTTTTTCTGATAGTCAGGGCGCTAAACTAGGTTCACTACACATCCTCGTATTATCAGCAATAGACCATGCTGGGGGTTAAGGAAACATGTTGATATGCTGTTTTGGTATTGTTTTTAGGGATTTTATAGTGATTACCTGGTGCCTTGGTAAAGCAGTAAAAATATTTAACCTTGGCTTTTTATCTCCGAGTATATATACATCATCATCTTTGAAACCCCACTCACATATAGTTTTTCATTACTCGATAATTTTTCCTCTGTGTCCCAATCATGGGCCTCAGAAAGTCTGACCTAAAGATCTTAAGATGAAAGAGTTTAGGGACACTATTCTACTGATGTCAAGACTGATTGGAGGGTGAAAATGATTAGAAGCTAATGTTGGGAGGTACTAACACTGAAGTGAAGCATTAGTCTCTGTGTAGATATATGATCCTTTAGGTAAGGTCTTGTTAATCTTTCAATTCTCTATGCAGGTAAAATATGAAGCTCGAAAACTTCATGACATGTTCTTTGATATCATGAAGATTGCATTCCCGGATACGGACTTTCGAGAAGCTAGAAATGCATTCACTTTTCCCTCTCCTGGAGGAACCGGGAGTGCCCTGTCTCCGAAACTGGCTGCCTCAAGCCAAAGCAAGCCACATCATCATAAGACTGTCACAGAGGTAAAACCAGAGCCAGGTCCTGTCAAGCTTGCACCTCGTGGCCCTGTGCCTCCGGATGAAGACGGGGGGAGGGCTCGTGGCCGCCCCTCCAAGTCCCAGAAGGAATCCAGGCCTGCCAGTGGGAGCGGCGGGGAGCATTCAGCGCCTGAACTCTCGCCTCTGCTGACACACCCGGGGAATCTGGTCATCTGCAAGAAGAAGAGGAAGGATAGGGACAAGCCTGCTGTGAAGAGAATGGGCCCCATGTCTCTGCCTGGCCCAGGGCTGGCAGGCCCTTTATCTGCGGCTAACCCACGTCAGGTGGGTCCCAAGTCCCCGCCCAGCACTAATCGTAGTCCCAGAATCCCAGTCCAGAAGGATGCATACCCAACTCAACAAGCATTGCATCCCAATCAGTGGGCTTATCAGCCAGCACAGCAGGCTGTTGGTGGGATAGGCGGGCCTCGAAGCATGGACGAAGTCCAGTGGGCCAAGCCTGTGAAGAAACTGAGGACAGATACTGGTAAAAGAAGGCCGAGCCATCTGTGAGTTATGATGTGTTTGTATGTCCTACTTTATATGCTCTGGCAATCGAGAGGTGATGCATCCCCACCACCCTTTCTCTGTATGCTGCTTTTTACATCCCCCAAAACCTCTCTCATTTGATGGTAGTGGCTGTGATGATAGTGTTTTACAAATTCAAGGAAAGACAGGAGGGAAAGAAACAGTTTCTGAGCAATGAATTTTCTCATGTTTCTGTTTTTAAAATGTCTGTGAGGTATCTTGAATTCCTTGGCATCTTCCAGCAAATTAATGGTACTTTTGTTTCTGTTTTGACTCCCTGTTATCAGAGGCAGGGCTGGTGGAAGGAGCATGCGTTTTCTTCATCATGATTCTTCTCCCATCATTTGCTGGTGTAGAAACTGGCAGGACCTCGGTTGCTTTTCACTGACAGCTCCAGTTCTAATGTCTCCTGAGGGGAGGGATAGAGCTGACATGTCATCTGGTCTGACACATGGTCTCCACCTGGATGATCATTCCAAGAGCTGGCATGTCCCATCTTTCTCCTTACAAGGAAAATCTATCAGCTTTTTAGTTTTCGGTGCAAAATACCGAGGTCTTTATTTTTGTTGGATTATGTTTTTTTTCATTTAATCAAGCTAGCCAGATGGGAATGACTAGATCCCAATGGGACAATGTAAATGGTGCTTTTCACAAGCTGATTGTTCTTGGCAATTCACCATAGTAGTGTTATTTAGGCTTTGGAGAAAAACACTGGCATTGCTTGTCCTATAGACGAGAGAGAAAATAAATAAATAAATGGTTGCCATTAGATGGATCCAACAGTAGTTAAAAAAACATACTGAAACTGTAAAATGAATTAAAACTCGATATTTTCAAATAATTGAATGAAGATATATAAAGCTAGATCCAACATTTGAATATTGTGGTGTTAGTTATCTATGTTAATAGGAGAATGCAGATTGGTCAGATGCATAATGGCAATTAAGTTTCTGCTTCAGTCTGCTTGCAGTACAAGGGGACTTCAAGATTTACAGGTGTTTCATGGTATATTTACTACAACCAAGGGCATGTGATGGTAAGCACATACATCAAAATCTATTGCGCATTGGAGGTGGTTGCAGTGGATTTGCCTTTCAGATGTTGCTATCTTTTGTTTATCAGTGTTTGGCGAGGAATCACTTGCCAGGCCCAAGCTGACATGAGTCCTAGGCTTGCAGTCCTGTGAGTGAAGGTGGCCATTAGCTCGTGTTTTGTGGTAAGATTCGGAGTATCGATGTTTATGTACAGTGCTCTGCAGTGCCAATTCATGTGGTCTACTGTATAAAAATATAAAATTAGAAGAATGAAAATATGTACAAAATTAGATAAGTATTTTGGATATGTTCCAGTTATCCATGATGGCCTGGTACAATCGATCATTTTAAGTGATGCTTTGTGATCAAATCGCCCTTCCATTCCTTTCGAGCAAATGCTCGAACAGTTTAGGATACTCATTCTTTGGCCTACAAGTAAACTACATCTTGCAAGCTTAAACGATTTGAGCATTCATCAAAATGCAGCCAGTGGAACCATCAATCTCATTGGATAACTTGTGATTGCATATGCAATGGGCGTGAATAATTAGTATAGTAATGGAAGGTGCCAAAAGTTGCAGAAGAATATATTTGAAAAAAGAATGAAAAATATTCCAACCAGAGATTCAGATATTAGTTTTTAATTTTTTTTAATTATTATTAGAAAGAGATTGTTAAGCAATGGGCTGCACTACAACGCGTAGCCTTCGTTTATTTGCTCGATACAGAGCGGCCTTCTTTTAGAAGCAAAAGGACAAATTGTTGAATAATGAGACTACAGTAATGGATCAATCAAAACTTAAGGATGTACTCTGAAATTCAAAGATCATATGACCTCTCCTAGTTCTCCCTTGCCCCGTTTCCTTTCCTTAATGGAGAGATGAGTCATATACAACAGCCAAGCATCCGTGCAAGGCCTCGGTGTGAATGCAAAGACCATAAATACGGGATATTCTTGTGGAAAGAAGACCTAATGTTATATATTTGAGAATTCATGCTGCGGCGTGTATTTAGTTTCACATCAGCTATGCACCGATTAGATTTTGGATATTATATAAGAGCAAAAATCTAAATAATACCTTTCAACTAGTCTTTTTGGATGAGATTATGCATTGTTACAATATATTGTACATATCATTTGGACAATGCAAAGAAATATTCCTCCATCTATGAATTTATATTTCTTGGAGCACTATAAGCATTTGCAAACCTAAAAAAATAGTAGACATAAGTAAATGGATAATGCCTTTTATTGTTCCTTAGCTTTTCTCGAGATTGCTCCATACTTCTTTAGCATGACAAAAACACTCAGACAACTTCTCGTAAAACTATAACAAAGCGAAAAACTGACGGACCTTTTTCAGTGAGGTAGCTATTTATTTGATTAATTGATTCGGTGCCGCCGCCTATGAGAATTCTTGTCTCCAAGCAAGCAAGCAAGGTATTAGGTAATTCATCGATAACAAAGTATCAATTGTTGCCATAGAAGATGTGTACAAAAATAAAAGGTTTTGAATAAGAGGTGCAATAGGTGCTCCTGCTCAAGCTCGGATCATTGGAATTTAAAGATGAAGGCTGCGAGGCTCCTATTCATACAACTAAATCCCTTGGCTACTTCGGCCAAGCACACTGAAGACAGTCATGCGCCAAAAAAACACTTTGTTATGGATAAGGCTCACGATCACAGGTGTATACATTAATTGCATCCATCCTGGTTTCCTTCAACTTGCGATAGTCTTAGTCCACAAGTACTGCACCGCCACACTGGAGATGTGTGAAGCCCAATGACAGTTTTTGAATGCAATCCAAAGAAAAGAGTGAGGCTAAAATATTACCACCCTCACATGCAAGTGTAGCAATGGGGACAAACTGCTCGATAAAATCAAATTTTTGTCCTCTATTTGGTACAAAAGATGGATTGAAGGAAGGATGGATAGAGGAAGAAGGATGGATGGGTCTTCCATCCATTCTCTGGCGTATTTGGTGAAACATGGAAGGATGGATGAGAATGATTCCCACCTCTATTTGCTATAGGAGGAATGAAAGGAAGAATGGATGATATTTGTATCGCATTTTTACTAAACTACTTTTTGATAAAGGAAAATGGAATATGGGTCTCTTGTCTTCTGTTAAAAAATTAACGAGAGAGAATTTTGTCAACTTATAAATCCACTCCTAGCTCATATGCTCTATCTATCCTTTCTTAGTGGGCCAGAATGGATGGACAAGATGGTGTATCTATCCTTCCAACTTCATCCATCCTCTCCCACGTGACCCCAACCAAGCATAGGGTTAGGTTCTTGGGGGATTAAATTCGGATGTACTCATTAGGTCAGATGATGATCTTTCTCAATCGAACATCAATAAACTAATAGCTCAAAATATGGTCCAATCCTGTAAACAAAAACACACGTCATCTGAATTCAAACTGAAGGTGTTTTTGTATCTTTTCTATCAGTTTCCATATTAAATTTTGTCATGTACTCGTTATTAGGCTAAAGCATGGATTTAGCTCCCCAAGTAATTACATCAAGCTCAAGTCCAAGTACATAGAATCTGACCCAAATATTTTGACATTTAGCTATATCTTATCACATGGGCATGTGCTTTTTAGGTCAGTAGTCCACCTTGGGGCTTTAAGCTCCATCTTTACATAAAGATGGTCCCTTATTCTTCTTGTATTTTCTACTCTGCCAGCACGCATGCTCCTTAAAAAAAAAAAAAAAAAACACTTTGGCCTTTAGACTCTAACTTAATGCTCTAAACTCAATTAGTTAACTAAGTTTTGTCAGTAGAAATTGTTGTTGCTTAAGAATACCATGGAAAATTTCTGGAGCTTTGGCCCTCATCATGAGCAGTGGCCCTCCATAGTTGACTGCTTTCCACCTTGCAGGCTACCCAGCGTGAGGGAGTTCTCCAATATAATTAGCTAAACACATTTATTTTGCCTAGTCACCTAGAAACATCAGCCATTGTGTGGCTAAACCTTATTTGCTAACTTGGGTCCCTTTAATGAGGCTCTAAGGTTAAGGCAAGGGGTCACAAACTTTAAGGTGTTGGCTGGATGGGGATTTTAGGGGAGCATAGGTGGGGACAAGATTAACACAATGAGAGGCATATGCCGGATGGCACTATATGTATATATAAAGTCTGATTTCTAAAGGGCTCATTGCATTCTTTTCTCGCCACCTCGGGAATGCTCCTGGAGTTTATTTATTTAAATATGCTTTGATTATTATTTTATCGAAACTTAGCTTATAATAATTTTTAATGATTTGATTAATAAACAAATTGTATATATATATGTATATATTTGAAAGTGGTCACATGGAATCTTGTCTTAAGTGGCCCCAAGTTGAAGCCTAGAGAAGCATGTACCCTAGGTCCCATGGCAAGAAACTATTTTTGGCCAAGAGAAGGACATTAGCAAGGGCAATAATACTTGTAGTTCCTCACGCACCTCCTACTGTGGCATGTGTGATGCCATTAAGCCCAATAAAGAAACAGTGGCAAATCTTTTGTGTGGGGGACTAGCTCTCAAGGTGTGGGTTGTCTCCTCACCAAGAGAGAATCTCCCCTCCATCCTTGTGGACAGTGAAAGCCACCACTTTTTCCCCTTTTTCTCCCAAAGCATTCAAGACACCTAAGCAAACAAAGGGACTTAGCTTAATTTCTACCACAGCCCTAGAACTGTGCCAAGACCACCCTCTTGTTTCAAAGGCATCCACATGCAATTTGTACTGGATTGAGATGTCTGTCTTATGAGAGCATACCCATAGAGTAGATCTTGTGCAAGGGTCTATTCATTTTAAAGTCAACCTTTGTGGTCCAAAGGAAGCACATCAATTTCCACAACCTTCTTGTGGTGACTTACTCAACTGATTGAGATAGGACTGCTGCCAACTGTCCACTTTCATTAGCAGATCCTGAATCAAAGTTGTGCATGGATAATAGAGAATGCACCAATGACCTTGTATGGTGTAAAAGAGACAAGCTTCTAGTCTTTTTTCCTACATGTATTGGTTCAGGTTGAATGCACCAATGACCTTGTATGGTGTAAAAGAGACAAGCTTCTAGTCTTTTTTCCTACATGTATTGGTTCAGGTTG
>JAOXJJ010000819.1:7013178-7038126 GCA_025769935.1 Phoenix roebelenii
AACTAAACTTATCAATGGAATCTATTTTTGTTTTCAGTCCGTATGTGTCTGACCATTGTATTCAACTAGTTGGATTGAATCATTCATCTCTTACGCTCTATCATGAGTCAAGATTGCAATGAAGCATTAAGAGAATTTATCACTAATCCAACTCCTGTTTTCAGTTATCCCTTCCCAAGAAATTATACCTTGGCCCTATGTTTATCTAATAGGGTACTTTTGCTACAATCAATATTCTTTGTATCATAAAATTTATGGAAGCAAACATTTTTATTTCATATTAAAATATGTCCATCCAACTCTTTTCCCAAAAAAATGTCCTAAAATTTCTAGACATTAAAAATAACTGACATATTCATATGTATTCTCCATATTTTCTTATAGGTGCTCCAACTACACAATCTATACTGAATATTCGACTTACTTCTATAATTAGCATCTGATGCCTTCCAAGTGTTGAAAAAGAATATTTTAGATTTTGGTAGGTAATGTCAAGAACTCTGATTGTAATTACTGTACTTCTAATGTGGGGAATAGAAAGTGCCAAGGCATACATATATGGGTATTGCTGACAAAAAGGAACAAAAAGATATAGACAACACAGCAGCATCCCACGAGGTACTTTCTGCCAAAAATGTTTTCAAATTTGCAAATAATAACTAAATCATACTCAGAAAAGTAATTGACATGCCATTCCATATATTTGAAACTACTAAAACAGTAAGGATCCGTGTCGGTGTGTATTTAGTCTCATAGTCGTTATTCGCTAGGTAGATCTTGGCTACTTATACAGAATCAAGAAATCCAAATAATACATTTTAGCTAGTTTTTTTGGATAAAGTCCTAAATTGTTACAAATAGTATCAAAGCGGACCCAACCCATAACCTACGTGGACTAGAGGACACCGCAACACGACTTTATTGGACCGACCATAGGCCAATTGTGGTACTTGTAATTAGATTTGAATGGAACCCTTAGCCTAATGAAGCCGTTAAGGCTTAAACAGAAGGAGTATGTGAGGATCCGTGCGGGCATGTGTTTAGTCTCACATTGGTTATTCGCTGGATAGATCTTGGATACTTATATAGGATTAAGGAACCTAAATAATACATTCCGGCTAGCCATATTGGGTGAGGTCTTGTATTGTGATAAATAGTATGCAAACAGATCTGATTCATAACCTATGTAGACTAGAGGACACTGCAACACAAATCCATTGGAGCTGATCTCGAGCCGATCATGGTGCTTATGATTAGATTTGAATAGATTTGAATTCTTAGCCCGACGAGGACGTTATAGCTTAAATGAGAGAGTATATGAGGTATGTGAACTAGGGGACACTGCAGTACAGATCTATTGGGGCTGATCACGGGCCGATCGTGGTACTTGTGATTAGATTTGAATGGAACTTTTAATCTAGCGAGGACGTCAAAGCTTAAATAGAGAGAGTATATGAGGGTCCGTGCGGGCGTGTGCTTAGCCTCATGTTGGTTATTCGGTGGATAGATTTTAAGTATTTATATAGTATTAAAAAATTTAAATAATATCTTTTGGTTAGTTATTTTGGATGAGATGTGGGATGTTACAGGAACTAAATCATAATCGGACAAGAATGATTCAGTTATCACCGATTAACTTCCAACTGAAAGACACCGAAAGGACAACCAACCCCATGAAGTGCCCTGGAGCTGGTCACTCCTTTGCCCCATGGTTATTCTATCTTCACCCTCCAATCTTTCCAGCACACCCCTTCTAGCTGGTGCCCTCCCTGCAGGAGTATTTCTTTATAAAGAAAAGGAGCCACATAGAATATCATGGCAAAATGGGGTTGGAAGCAGGAAACCAAATAAAGAAGACAAGAAATAAGAAACCAGTCAAGAGGATCTTATCTCATACCTACTGCTAGATTTCTCCTTTTCCCCCATGGAGATGTATTAAACTCTTAACACAAAGTCTGCCTGGCCTGAAAGTAAGTGAGGGAGGGAAGACTCCTTTGGATTGGGCTTTGTAAAGAGAAGGAATTGAAGGAAAATAATGTAAGTTCCCTCCACCTTCATCAATCAACCTGTGTTCTTTCTCAATCTATGGGAATATAGGTTGTTTTCAGGTCCCTCTCAAGCCCCTTGTCATCCAGTTTTAATGCTTCTTTGCCTTTCCCCTGTTTTTAACAAAGAGAACAAACTCACAAAAGAGAGAATCCGAACAGGTCCGGTGTTTCTGATAGCCCAATGATAGTTTCCTGCTTCTTTTGAATTCTGAAATTCTTAACCTGTGGTGACAGATGTTCAGATCTCGTCTGTGTAGAAAGTTCGGGTCGTTCTTTCTTTCAAACTCATTATTTGATTTCTTTTGATATGTCAAAAATATGATTTTTGGAATGTTAAAAATTGGTTTTTTTTTCCAAATGAAATGTTTAAATTTTAGATCTTGAGACTCTTTTCTGCAGATCTAGACATTGCGAGAGATTTCTGTATCTTTGCATTGAATACTCAACGGTAGAAAATTTCCCAGATGTGGATGCGTGAAGAAGCTCCTTTCGTTTTAAGTTATAATAAGTCTTGTTTCTACTGTAGCAATTGGATTGATGGATGTGCATCAGATTTTGTGTACAAATAGAGCGATTTTTTCTAGAGATGTATCAATAAGGGCAATTTCCATTTTCCATCATTATGTGTAGGTTGAACTTTTTTATCTTTTCTTTTCTTCCAAAACGTTTTATTTTTCCCCCTCCTTTTTCTTGTTTTAGATGTGCTGGGAGTCATATGTACCATATCCTTTAGAGTTGCTAGATGTTAAAAATTTCATATCTTAATTTGAGTTAACTTTTACAGTTTACTGTCTTGATCAAGGTGTGTCTCAATGATATTTCAGACGTTTCTTGTTCCACTTAGTAAGTGACGTTCCAGGAAACTGGTATTTTCTTCCTCACGAAGTTATAAATTGAGTGTTATTTTTCTAAATTTAAGTTTATTTGGATACTGAATCTTTTTCCCCCGTTTTAGATTCAGGAAACCTTTGATGATGTTTCGCCGAGTGAGACTAGATCGAGGATTCTTGTTTCTATACCTAAAGCAAATTTATTTCTTTTATTTTGAAGATGTTGTATTCCAATCTGAACATGTGCATCCTCATGCCTCATCCCCTCCCCCGAAACCATGCAGGAAACCAGATGTTTATTTCTCACAGATTTTTAACTTTGACAGTGCATTATTTTGTATTTGATAGCCATTTGGTCATCCATGATCTTGGGCTCCAACTAATTTTCCACTTACTCTGAACTAGAAGGTGAGAGGATCAGTATTCTCCAGAGATTTTGGACAGACAGTATGGTAGTGAAATATTAATTAGATGCTATATTTTGGAAGTTTTTGGCCTTCTTTATCTTTATCTAAAGTGTTAGTTCTAGTGATTTAGAGTTTATAGAAGTGAAGTACTTATTCTTCCAACTTAAGATGCCAATTTGTTGAACTGCTCCATTACCATTTTCAGAGGTGCTTGCGTCCTACAATGATTTAAAGTTCAAACATATAGAGAGTGGGATTTCGTATGAAGATGGATATATGGAGCTTCAACAAGAAAGCTCCAATCTTGGGGCGTTGTCCGCCACAAACTCAAGGAATCTTTCATCTTCTTCCTCAGCATTTGTCTCTGCAAGTCAGTCACCTTTCTTTTCCCCACGATCGCCGGTGCATGGCTCCGAACCAGTCCGACCCGACACCGCAAATGCCCCTAATGGTGTCGTTATAAATGATCATCTTGGTTCTAGCACTGTGACCAGACAACCAGAATCCTTATCTAATATCAACTTTGTAGCATCTGATGTTTCTCCGGCTCCAAGTTTCTGCACTTCCAGTAATTTTGGAACCCCAGGAAATGTTTATAACAACCCTGGTCTGGTTTCATCCTTCAATGGTATTTGCAATGGCAGTTCATCTAATTACAGTCAAGCAACCAGCAACGGTCACTTTGCTCGTAGAGAGAAGCAGAAGAGATTGGGGAGAATCCAGCAAAAATGTTCATTTACTCAGCCTTCAACTTCAGTTTGTTCAGCTAGTAGGCTTAGGAGTTGTGATGTGTACATAGGATTTCACGGACAGAAACCTTCCTTGCTGAGGTTTGCCAATTGGCTTCGCGCAGAGTTGGAAATCCAGGGGATCAGTTGCTTTGCATCTGACAGAGCCCGGTGCAGGAGTTCGCGGAGCTATGATATGGTTGAAAGAATAATGAATGCTTCTACCTATGGAGTGGTGATCCTCACAAAGAAGTCATTTGGAAATCCTTACAGCATAGAGGAGCTTAGAAATTTCTTGGGCAGGAAAAATCTGGTTCCAATCTACTTTGACTTGAGTGCCGCCAATTGTCTTGCAAGAGACATAATAGAGAAGAGGGGGGAACTGTGGGAGAAAAATGGCGGTGAGTTGTGGATGCTGTATGGCGGCTTGGAAAGGGAATGGAGGGAAGCTGTCGATGGACTTTCCCGGGTGTTGGATTGGCAATTGGAGGCGTATGATGGTAACTGGAGAGAATGCATACTGCAGGCGGTGGCTCTTTTGGCCATGAGATTGGGGAGGAGAAGTGTGGTGGATAGAATAAATCGGTGGAGAGAAAGGGTGGAGAAGGAGGAGCTCCCTTTTCCTCGGAATGAAATTTTTGTTGGCCGGAAGAAGGAACTCTCCGAATTGGAGCTTATCTTGTTTGGCGATGTCAGAGGGGATGGAGAAAGAGAATACTTCGAACTCAAGACCAGGCACAGGAAAAGAACTTTGTTGATTGGAAGGCCTGAGAACAATTGTGAGGATAAAAATGCGAAGGATCAGCAATCAGAAAGCAGCATGAAAGGAAAAGAGCCAGTTCTGTGGAAGGAGTCTGAGAAGGAAATTGAGATGCAGAGGCTGGGCAGTCCGCATAGGCAATGCCGCCCTCTGAGGGGCAAAATTGGAGGGAAGCATGGCAGGAGGAAAAGATCAACAAAGATACTGTACGGGAAGGGCATTGCTTGTGTGTCAGGGGATTCAGGAATTGGTAAAACCGAATTGGTTTTGGAATATGCGTACAGATTCTCCCAGAGATACAAGATGGTTTTGTGGGTGGGAGGGGAAACCAGATACATTCGGCAGAACTATCTAGCTCTGCGCACTTTCCTGGAAGTTGATCTCAGCATTGAGAGCCATTGTCCTGAAAAAGGAAGGATAAGGTGCTTTGAAGAGCATGAAGAAGAAGCGATTGGGAGAGTAAGGAAAGAGCTGATGCAAGATATACCATTCCTGGTTGTCATAGATAACTTGGAGAATGAGAAAGACTGGTGGGATCGAAAAGCTGTAATGGATCTCCTGCCACGATTTGGTGGAGAAACTCATTTCATAATAACCACACGTCTTCCTCGAGTGATGAACTTGGAGCCCATGAAGCTTTCGTACTTATCCGGCGTCGAGGCGATGTCTTTGATGAAGGGAGGTATGAAGGATTATCCAGTAGTCGAAATTGATGCTCTCAGAGCCATCGAGGAGAGAATTGGCAGGCTCACATTAGGCCTTGGCATCGTAGGAGCTATCCTTTCTGAGCTGCCAATAACTCCGAGTCGGCTGCTCGACACTATAAATAGAATGCCTTCGGCGGATTTGGCATGGGGTGATAGAGAAGTTCTTATATTGAGACGGCACACAGTCCTTGTCCAGCTCTTAGATGTCTGTCTTTCGATATTCGACCATGCAGATGGACCAAGGAGCTTGGCAACCAGAATGGTTCAAGTAAGTGGCTGGTTTGCTCCTTCGGCAATTCCAATACCTCTCTTGGCTTTGGCTGCACATAAGGTTCCAGAGAAGCGTCATGGTGCTCCAGTCTGGAAGAAGTGCTTGCGTGCGCTAACCTGCAGCAGCTTTACAACATCTCATATCAAGAGATCTGAAGCTGAAGCATCGTCCATGTTGATGAGATTTGGGATTGCAAGGAGTAGCAGAAAACCTGATTGCGTCCATTTTCATGAGCTTGTCAAGCTGTATGCTCGCAAACAGGGGGCTACCCGAGTTGCTCATGCTATGTTTCAAGCAGTTTCCCTTAGAGGCTCCATCTCTCAATCTTCTGACCATCTATGGGCAGCTTGCTTCTTGCTTTTTGGATTTGGGACCGATCCTGTTGTTGTGGAGCCGAGACCATCTAACTTGCTATTTTTCATAAAACGTGTAGTGTTGCCTCTAGCCATACATACATTCATCACCTTCTCTCGCTGCAATGCAGCATTAGAACTTCTACGCCTCGCAACTGATGCATTGGAAATTGCTGCTGAGTCCTTGGTGTCAAGAGCTGAGAAATGGTTTGATAAATCACTCTGTTGCATTAGACCAGTTCAATCTGATCACACATATCTTTGGCAGGAACTGGCACTCTCGAGAGCAACTGTTCTAGAAACTAGGGCAAAACTAATGCTTAGGGGTGGCCAATATGACGTAGGGGATGACCTTGTTAGGAAAGCTATTTTTATCAGGACTTCAATATGTGGTGAGCATCATCCAGACACAGTAGCTGCTCGAGAAACACTTTGTAAGCTTAGAAGACTTCTCACAAACATTCAAGTTAGCTGATCTTGTGTAGTTCCTTCTCGTTCACTATATATTCTTTCATGTGATTTTACATTAGAATCACAGAAATGTCTCAGCTTCTAATAACAGGGAAATTGCCTGGAATACCTTTCCTTTTCCACTTTGCTCTAATTCTTATCTTTTTGTTTTGCTCTTGCACAAAGCATAGTTGATAATTTTTAAATTAGTTTCAAAGTTTGAGTTTCATAATCTTTTAAATATCATGTATTGTTGTTAATCTTTTAAATATCATGTATTGCTCTTCTGTTGATGCCATCCGGTAGCTAATCCATCATGTGCAGATCATAACTGTCATTTTTTTTTTTTGGTAGTTTCGTAGCTAGTGATGGTATATTATGTACGCTTTAGGCCTACTAAATTTCACACAGGGGCCTCTAATAGCTATGATGGCACAGACTGTTACTTCATTTTACAAATAACTGTATTCATCAGAATTTATATTCATCCCATAGTTTATGATAGCTTATTATGTGTCCTCGAGACTCTGACTTATACTAAATTCACAACCCCTGCAATTGTCTTGTGTTCCTTGCTTTTCCTCCAGCTTCATATTATGACGTTACATGAATTATGATGAATGCAGTTTACTATATTTAAAATGAGGAGAATGTTACATCATAAGAGGATAAAAAAATAGAGTTGGACTACACACTTCAAGTTAACTCCTTATAAAAGGAGTTGACAATTTTAAAATCAATGATAGATTACCCAAAGTAAAGATCCAAACCATTAAATATGATCTAGACTATAAAAAAATGCCTAAAAACCAAAATTCATTTATTTTGGTGCTACGTAACTTATGAATCAAGTGGTACAAAATTGAATAGCATCAATTGCACTAGTACGACATAATATATGATTGGGTACATAAATTGAGGAGTTGCTTTATGTATCATGATTTGTGTATCTTAAAACATTAGTAGATTTAAATTTACTAGTTTTTATGATTAGATTATAATAAAATTCTATATCATGTTATTAAAACCATCCATATTGACACCTATTGATGATTAGGTTAAAAACCACCGAAATACATAAATTTTGATTTATGGGCATTTTTAATAGTGTAGATCTTGTTCGATGGTTTGGATTTTTATTTATGGACATTCTATAATGATACATCATTACTATCATCGTAAATCATTATTACTATGATGGAAAAAAGTTTTCGAGGCTTTTATTGCATCTTAGTATTATTTACATATTAGTTCACGTAGGTTAGTCTTAACTGCCTTAGGAGGAAGAATGTCATTCAGAAACCATATTTTTTTCACCATATTGTATGTTTCAATAGATTAACCAGTTGGCTAACATATTCATCTAGTTGTTTATACAAGTAAAAGAATGCTGGTATAACACTGCCCAAGCCTCTCAGATATTCAGTGGGTTATTCTATGGCTCGTTTGGTTCGCGGAAAACATTTTTCCTCCTAGGAATATGATTCATGGGAAACAAATTCGTAGAAAGAGGATGCCTAGAAAAGTACTTTTGGCATGTTTGGTTGACCATGGGAAAGTGACAAATTTTCTAAGTGCTTATGTTTGGTTGGCCATCCGCTTTCCTGGAAAAATTATGTATATTTTTTATTATGCCTTTAATAAAAATTAGGTTTTTAATGTCTTTTTAATGCTTCTTAAATGCTGAAGGATCTTTTTGGAAAAAAGTAAAAATGGAGTGATTCCCGTCTCATGGGAAAGTCTTTTCCATAATGTGGGAATCATATTCCCATGGGAATACAACTTTTCCGTCTCTCTCCTTTGAAAACTCCAACCAAATAAGAGGCATCTCATTACTTTCCTGTTGACCACACTTTCTCTCATTTTTTCGCGAACCAAACGAGCCCTGAGGGACTGTTTGCATGGAAGTAGACTCAAAAGTCTTGTAAGTCATGAGCCACTTCTGGATGTTTGGCTGCAAGTGAAGAAATTGACACAACTTGTTTACATTATGTATCTCATTTTCACAAAGAAAATTTAGTTAAAAAAGTATGGAATCGTAGTCCTTTATGTAAATTGAAGTGTCGTTTTAGATTTTCATCACTGTGTTTGAAATATTGAGCTATAGTGCCATTTTCCCTTTTGTTCACCATGTGGCGACGCGAAGGCATCTCAAAATCACTTGGAAATACTTTGTTGTCCAAATGATTGGTGTTCTATGCTCTGAAAATGGTTTTCATTTTGGGAATAGGATAGCCTTAAGCAATATTGAGCTATGCTAAGTAGTTTCGGTGAAAACATTGATGGATGCACTTCTGTTGTCTTACAATATGCATTTATTTTCTCTCAGCATATTACAACCTTTCTCCAGAATAATAGAGCAAAAATCATATGGTGCAGGCATCAGAGAAAGGCATATAGGGCAAGCTTTCTATTTTGCTACATTTTTCCTAGTGTCCATCTTAAAGAACAAACCTAAAAGCCAAAGACTCTTTTTACTAATGGAGTCGCCAGTCTCGTGATTTTTTAAAAAAACATGCCATTCTCTTTCTTACTCATTTTTAGAATGTACTTTTTAGTGGTATACACTCTATGGCCAGTTGATAGACATCAAGCAAATTAATCATCTAATAAGTTAATATACGCCTTTAGATAAATCAATTTTTAGAACATGTCATTCACCAATATACAGTACATGGTTAGATGATACACATTTATTAAATTAGTTATTTGGTAACCCAATATACATCTATAAATAAATTGATGCATAGTTTTTGGAACATTATATTCACTAATATACACTACATGGCTGGATGATACTCACTCATCAACTTCATGATACTGCAAGCCACTTTGATCACATTCAACAGTGATTCAATACACATCTTGAGGTAAATTGATACATAGTTTTCAGAACATACTTTTTATCAATACACGGTATATAGCTACGTGATATACATCAAGTAAATTAGTCATCTAGTAAGCCAATATACATATCCAAGTAAATTGATACGTAGTTTCCATAATACAATATTCATCAATACCAGTACACAATACACAACTTTCTAGCTTAGTCTAATTTACTAAGTGTGTATCATTTAGTCATGATTGTATACGAGCGAACACCATATTTTAGAAACTATATATCAATTTATCTAGAGGTGTGTATTGGCCTACTAGATGCTTAATTTACTCAGTGCATATCATCTAGCGTTGTAGTGTGTACCGGTAAAAAGCACGTTCTGAAAACAAGGAAAAAAAAGGATGGCACATTTTTTTTTTAATCACGAGATTGATGACTCCGTTAGAAAAACAAGTATTTGACTTTTATTTTTTTTCTTTTAAGATGGATACTAACAAAGACGTCGCAAAATAAAAATCCCACCCTATATTTCTTTCTATGATGTCCGCCCCATATGATTTTCGTTCATAATAATTGCTCCATCCGGATTATAGTTTCCTTGTGTTGCACCAAAAAAGCTACCACCCACCTGCGACCATCATGTAGCAAAACTGCCTAAAAGGCCTTAGAGAGAGAGAGACTTCGAAAGTAGGAACGCATGCTTGCTAATTGCGTCATCATCTGTTTGGGTGCTTAGAAGAAAACACATGTAGGATTTTGCCAAAAAATTAACATAGCTTGCTGAGAGATTGTTCTGCAAGCCAATGATCTTCCCTGATGCTGCCCATCTTCATATTGGCTGCTCTTCATGAACATTCTTTTGGCTGCTGCCATATCACAGAATTGGCATCTTTGGGATTAATCCTTCTTGGCAATCAAAGTATCAAACTATTGTCAATCTTGATGCCATGTCTTAAGTTCCTGAAAATATTACCCTTTCACATGCAAAAAGGTGCTTGGTTATTGAGCTCATGATGTCTTATTCTTAGGTGTTCTTGGTTTTTTTTTGGACATAGGCGTATCTGTATGTTTTCAATTATTTCTGGCTTAGTTCTCAAGTGGTATGGAACTG
Source organism: Phoenix roebelenii (assembly GCA_025769935.1). Lineage (NCBI taxonomy): Eukaryota > Viridiplantae > Streptophyta > Magnoliopsida > Arecales > Arecaceae > Phoenix > Phoenix roebelenii. Next base: position 7,023,686 of record JAOXJJ010000819.1, read on the forward strand.
CTTTATTATGGCTCTGGGGGCACCAGCTTATGCAAAAGCATAGTCTGAAATGGCAAACCAATACATATTGTGGAAGCTCAATTCCACAAGCTACCGAAGGTTTTTCCCTTTGAGCTTCTGATTGATCTTATTAAGTATCTTATTATATGTATTATTGATATATAGCTAGCATCAGATATGCTGAGATGCCACCAATTTTTGTCACTAATATGGAGAATGAATCTTAGCAATATTGTGAGGACCCGTACAGACGTATGTTTAAACCCACATCGATAATTTGCCGAGAAAATCTTAGGTACTTATACAAAACTAAGGAACCCAAAAAATACCTTTCAGCTAGTCATTTTAGATAAAACTTTATATTGTTACAAATGATATCAGAGCGAATTTGACCCATGGCCTATATGAACTAAGAGACACTACAACATGGCTTCATAGAAGTTGATCACAGGCCGATCGTGGTGCTTGTAATTAAATTCAAATAAATTTGAACCCTTAGCCTGACAAAAACGTCAGGACTTGAACGAAAAAGTATGTGAAAATTCGTGCAGGTGTGTGTTTAGTCCTACATCAGTTATTCACCGAAGAGATTTTGAGTAGTTATACAAGACTAAGGAACCCAAAAAACACCTTCTAGCTAGCCATTTTGGGTGAGGTCCTGGGCTGTTACAAGTATACTTTTAAAGGTGACGATGAAGCTTTGAGAAAATGAAATATTTCTTGCATACTTTGACTGGTTGAACAGTTCAATCACCGAACATTTATAAATAACATTCAACATGAGTAAACTTATTTACAATGACACATGAAGCTGACAGAGAAATCAGTTTAATTTGTGAGAAACTGAAACATGTACAAGGGGATCAGGCAAGCTAAGGATCTGGATTACCAACCACTGCCTCGTCACTGGAGTCATATTCATCTTCGGTCAGCTCTTCATCACTTGATTTGTCTTCTGGTGGAGCACCGATGTCCTCAGGCTTCGCATACCTTTCACAATATTCTGGATAATGATGACAAGAAAACTGAGTAATAGCAAAACAAACACTTGGATTCCACAACATATCACCACATGCTTCCCTACCAGTGGAGTAAGGAAGCATGTATTGATTGATGGATACGTAAGTGCAATTAAATGTTCTCTATGGCAGAGAGATCTATCATGCTACAAATTGTCCAAGCACGACCCTTTACTATCAAACGAGTAAAAGAAGAATCTCAAGGGGCTGGGGAAAAAACCCTATAAGGTAATTAAGGTTCAAAATCTTACAATACAAAATATTACAATACAGTAGAGCACAATGGCCTAGCTACTTCAAATATATAGATTGTTGACAACAAGTGTAATGTCTTTATGTATAAATGTCAAGATTCACCATTTCAATACCGGACTCTGTACTGAAGTCATTCTTTTACAATATCCATATACGGTACGGTACGGTACGGCAAGGTTCAATATATAGTGTCTGTACAGTATAGTATCATATACCAGTTTGGTCCTAGAACAGTATAGTATGCTTGGTAAGATACGATACCGATCGGTATGGCAAACCTTGATAATGATTTATCACATCCTTCTAGTGAAACCCTAATTCTAAAATATAATTGAAGAATGAGACAATGCCTATCCTTTGATGATGAATAGAAACAAGTCAATCCAAAGACGCCAAAAGAATTAAGAAAAACAACGAGAAGCACTGCAGAAGTCAACCATTCAAAAATCATATCCATAAGCCTTCCCAAGTGCCAGTTATTCAAGATGAAAAGAAAGCTGAATTTACTGGTATCCTCATCACCGGGAAGAAGAAATAAAAGTCCTGAGTATGACAAGGAAATTCCAGCTTTGCTCATGCCAAGTAGAAATTGCAATCTTTCCAAACTCTAGTCTAAATGCATCCTAATACTTAACAGCAGAAGCTTATCAACTGCTATTTTTGCAAGGTCGCACTTTGTTTGGTCATTTGGTAATACAAAGACAAGTACTTTCTTTGAGAAGAAGCACTATTGGCTAACAAGGTCCCAAGAAGATCTGAGCATGAATTTTGCAACAACATATCCAAGCAAAGGACTTTTTGCCCAACCAATGTCAACTTGGCTATCAAGACAAACAATGATTTCCACTCCATTATAATAGTTGAATGCTCTTTAGAAATGGAACTCACCAGCAATTATCAATGATTTTCATGTGATGCATTAGTTATTAATCATTATCAAGATGTACTGAAAGAAAACTTATAAAAGATTTTGCAGAAACCAACTTGTGTAATGTGTGACATATCGGGACATAAAATCTATTAAAAGCCAAATTCTCCAAGATGGATGGCTGATTGAGGCTGAAACTGAAATAGTCCTAGAAACCATCTCCCACAGGCATCCAAAGATCAGTTAAAGACCGACGGAGTACCAAAAAAACCAAAATTGCAGCTAAAAGACAATCTTAAAGGTTACACACACCATTATAACATCCAGATATTCATTATCATATTGTTACAGTAACCAAATCTTAGCAAGTTTGAAGCCTATAAGTCTGATGATGTGATGGGTCCAATGCAATCCTTTAAAAGTTGGTCTAGAATCTCCAGGTGAGTTGGCACTGAGTTCGACGCAAAAAACACTGTATTTGGTTAGGATATAAGACATAAATTATAGAATTTGATTACTCCCTACAAAAAGTAAGCCTACATAATTAACCTATGTTAAACATGATTTTTTGTGTTTTTGTTTACGCATGTAACACAGACAACAACACGATTCCCTTCTCTTCACTGCTACCTTTGAACATTTAAAGTGATGAGTGTCCTTCAACTCTGAGATATATAGCATAGATGTCACACATAACATAAACTTAATTAGAAGAACCAGTGGGAAGTTCAATTATGGTTGGCTGCAAGTAACCAAGGAGATTTTTTCAATGAAAGTGATTACCTGGGATGCAATCTAATATGAGATCAACTTAATAGTCATTGACTTAAAATCTTCATTTTATGGCTGAAGAACCAATCTAGAAAAGCTGTCATGGTTAATATCAATTCTACCAAGGATCTGATACTTCTCATTTTAAGGGATTAAGAAAGAAGGAAAAGGACATAGAAGTGAACAATAATTAAAACAGGAAGAGGTTGAAGTAGTGAAGGGGGGTTCGCCAACATGGTCCAAACACATCTAATGTTTGTAGTTTTGGCTACATCAGTCATAACCAAGGATTTATATGCTGGTGCCTATATGGCATGCCAGGCACCAGCAAATGTGCCACCCTGTGTGGAATACAAAAAGTTTTAAAAAATACAGTCATTCTATAAAAAAATATTCAATAATGATTTGCTCGGTGCTTGTCAAACCATGCTGGGTGTCTGGTCTAGCACGGATCAGTAGAGGCCAACACTTGAAACCACGGTTATGACCAAATGACCATTATAATCTCATTTTGGAGTCACCTACTTCTAAATTACACCACCACATCTAGAAAGTCCAAAACTGATGTCAAGGTCCAATTAAAACCCCCATTGCATTTCAAACATGAACACCTGAACCTGATTTAAAACATGATAAACATTATTGGAGCTTATAAATCTTCAGCAAATATAAGAGAAATTTATACCAACAGAATGATTAGGAAAGGAGGTCAAAATATTTCTAACAGTGCTGAATTTGTTTTGGTGTGCTAACAATTTCAGGTTTGAATGAGAAAATTTTGGAGATTCGAAGCCTAATATGGTTCCTCTTGCAAACCATATTTACGGTAGACAAAATGTTTAAAAAACACAAGATACAAAATTCCACAGATCATCAACAATGTTCAGAAATCATATGAACAGCTCGGAAGTTAGAAATCTTGACTTAGGAGAAATAGATCATCAATAAAAGGGAAAAAAAATGATTGACTTACAAGGTTCATTTCCTAGAATATTAAAGCTTAGAATGGCCTAAAAAGCAAAAAGTTGGGGAAGAAGTCAATTTAATAAGCGTAGCCTGATGCAGCTTCTCTAAGAAACAAAGATAAAGGTACAAAGTGGGAAAAAAAAGTTCCAAACAACTTGGACAAAAGCAGGAACCACATTGAGCATATCCTATGTGCTGATGGATCATGGTCTTTGGATCCCTCTCTGCTTCAGAATGAGTTACTTACTTCTATCAAGATCTAATAGAATAGTAATTATCTGATTATTGAGGGTGAAGCATGGCCAATATCACCCACCTCTTCAGACCCTTCATAGAATGAGATGTTAGTCAGACTCTTTACCAATCAAGAAAATAACTGTTTAGCTAGCATGAAAGTTGCAATGCTTATGGATTCCAAGAGGACTTTGATACAAAATATTGGAATACTGTCAGATTCAAACTCTGTAATGCAATAAGCTATTTCCATAAAATCAGTTTTCTTCAACCTCAGTGGAGCACACCTTACATTGAAGTTATTCCCAAGAGGGAAAGACCTTTCAAATCCAAGATTTTATACCTTATGTTACCGGGACCTTTAATCTAGCATGAAGTACCCGCACCTAACACTTGAAAATGGACATTGGTATGACACTTGGACATGACTATGTAAGAACAAATAATCAAGTACGGATCAGGTCCAACGCTGAGACATGCGCCTGCACCATAGACTCTGACCCCAGTCCATGTAACATAGTCCACATCTTATGTAATACGGGTCACAGAATTCTAGCCAAATTCATCATCCAACAAGCTGAAGTTGGTCATTGGCAAATTTCCTGGTTTAGAAAAGGAAGTCTATGGTTAGGAGGGATATTAGTAAGAGCAAACTGATAGCCCAACAAATTATTCCTAGTTTAAAATTGGAAACCGATATGGAAATAGCTTATGATAGAACTTGTTGGGACTTGGGAGGCTGTAGTTCAGGTTCTTAGCTGGATGAACCTTCTTGCTATACGGAAATAATGGATCTTTTAATGTATTTCCACCAAATCCTTTGCCATTTTGATTAATGGTATCCCAACTAGATGGTTCCGCACTACAAGAGGTATCAACAGAGATGACTCACTATCACTATATCTTCTTATCTTGCACTCTTAAATTCTTACTAGGATTCTTAATGAAAGGATGTATCAAAACCACATTTCAAGTTTCCTACACAGCAGAAATCTCCATGTTTTCATTATTATGCTAACAATGTTATCATAGTTGCTAGGCGCCTATGCAGGCCAAGGTGTCTAGGCAAGGGGCACCTAGGCGTTAGTTTGTTAAAAGATGTAACTCTTTCTTTTATTTACTACGTCCTTGCTTTACATTATTTTCAATTCTGTGAAAATAACATAATTTATGTCATCATATCCCTCATCTCATCCACCCCTTTATCAACCATAGGGACACCTCTCTCTCACAACGTTATGGAAAGGAGCAAACATTCATAGCCAAGTGCCCAACTATCTGCCCATGTGCCTGCAACCAGAGGCCCTCTGGCAAACCTCTAGTAGCCACCTGAGGCTCAACAGCCTCCTGTACTTGGTAACTGTCTGATTGCTTAAAGTTCCCAAGGTCCATACTTCCATCTCCCTCTTTTTTTTTTCTCATTTCCCATCTTTTTTCATTCTTATTCCTCTTCCTCTCTTTTGAAAGATCCATCTTTCTTCTTCTGCTTTTACATCTTCTTTCTCCGCTTCTCTAAAAAAATCCTTCATTTTTCTCATCTTGTCCCTCATGTCTTCTTCTTTCTCTTTAACTTTTTCCCTTCTTTTCTTTTCTTTCCTATTTTATCTTTTTTTATGTTCCCCTTATTGCAATCTTTATGATGATATGAAATCTCAATGACCTTTGTGTGTGTGTGTGTGTGTTGTGTGAAGACTTATCAAATTTGTGCTTTCGAGGTTTAGCTTCTAACAACTTGCATTTGTCACTTGCCACACTTAAATTTGCGTTGGCGTATTGATATGTGATGCAACAAGCTTTGGTTTTGACTAATCCATGCCCCTATCATATTATAATGGTTTATTTGGTTACATATATTTATATATTGGGGAAAAAAAGTTACATGTGTTATTTTCGACTTTTATCTATTTCTTTGCATTATCTAAAAATGGACTTACTATATCACTAAGTAATCCCCCTGGGTGCCAAGGCGGTGCCTAGACGATTAGGGATCCCTGCCAACTAAGAATGGACTGGTTAAGGAGTCCAATGTCATACCAATCTCCATGTTAATGGACTAGTTTAGGACTCCAACGTCATACTAATGTCCATGTTTAAGTGTTGGGTACAAGAACTTTAGGCTATGTTAAAGGGCCCAAGTAAGTTGGGAGTCTCAAACCATTTGGATTAGGTGGTCCAACTTGCAACTAGCCTGGTGCAATTTGAAAAAAGATGACCCCCACCATCCTTAATCTCCAATGGTGGAGTTTGGTATGGTATTTGCTCATTATGGAGACTACCTCCTTATTGTTGCTGATGCAATCCTTATGGCAAATCCTTTGGCTCCAGAGGCATGGGCAATTTAAAAATATAGAGGCCTATGAAAGTCGCATTTTCGCTTAAGAAAGATGGTGCCTTCATGAGGATATCTTTAGAAAACCAAAGATACCTTTAGTCAAGAAAAGGCCAACCAAGCCGGTGATCCTTAGCTAGTCTTTTCAAATGATCAGCCACACTGGGACTAAGATAAGGCTTGGACTCCCACAGGGGGCAGTGGTGGTAAATCTTGGACAATGGGCAAAAGCCCAATCAAACAATATCGCATGAGTGAAGACAGGCAATGCCACTTACTAGACTTTGATAAAGGAATGGAATGCTACCAAACTGATACAGGAGAGGAAGATTTATTTCCAAAGGAATCGATATTCGTAGGCCGATTGCTTGCTTATCTATTTGATGGCTTTGCCTTCCTTTCACCCTTCTTCTCTTTAGCAGGGTAGGGATAGGACTCAACTACAGCTTGGTCCTTCATTTGATACAATATAGGCATAATTGCCTCCATATCTAGTTCAAGATCAACCTCCATTCTCAAATCAAAAAATTGTTGGAGCTCAGTTGATGGACCAATGGCTCATGGAACCCAACAACCCAATTAACCTGGTGGGGCACTCAATGAAAGGGGGGTACACTAAGCAAGTATGAGAAATTGGCCATGCTCTGCTTTCTTAAAATAAAAGCAAAAACCGCTATGGGAGGTCGAATGAAGGAGCTATGGAAGTCTAGGCTCATCCCTAGTGAATATTGGATCAAACAACAGGGGAGTCTACTTTATTCCAAACACCTTTAGAAGATGAGGTTTGCCACATCTATTGTGAAGCAAAATCCACAAGGGATCGGGTTGTGAATCCAGCAATGGTCATGGCAAAAATTACAGATGAGTGGATGATTCTCTATAGGAGTTGCTTCGACTGTTAGCCAACAATCCTCGGCACCTTGTGCTAGCATATATTGTACGATTGTACATGCCCTTCTTTACTTCCAAAGAAAAAAAGACAAGTGAAGAGTGTGAGGAGTTATTTATGAAGTGAGAGGAAAGCCAAGGGAAATTTGGAATATCAATGTGCATGGTAACATGGAAAGCTAAGGACAAGGCAAATGAAAACAAATTGGAACAAGAATTTTCCATTTCTTTGGTCTCCAAGAAAATGTTCGGATTTAGTTGGGTGCACAATGATAGTACAATAGAGAAGGGCTAGCAGGAGTCAGATAACAGTGGGCCAAACTGATGGTTGGTTTTTGTTCTCATGCTGCAAGCGAAAAGAGGGGAAAAGGCAGAAAAAGATATCATAGGTTCCCATTAATTAAATTGACAAACTAGAATACTTAAGATGAAATGTACAAGTGTTGAAATGAAACATGGATTACAAGAAACAAGAAGAATTTGCTAAATATACAAAGATAATAATAATTTTATTGAAGGTGACAAGGAGACATATTCGATGATAATTTTGCAAGCACTACAAATACTAAAATCTAGAAGGTGATTATAGTTAATAAGACAAAAATAATTTTAAAAAAAGAGTTCTAGAGTCAATTTAATTAGTCATTTGAAAATAATATTTTTGACGGAAATTAATATGCATGCAACAAAGAATGAGGGTTTAATTATAACAGAACAGATGAGTTATGGTACAAGAACATAAATATTTTTTATGAACAAATCAAGAATGTAGTATAATTTAAAAATGGGGAAAGGCCCCTATATTCTTTTCTACATGGAATTTCATATAACCATAATCATAGTCATAAAGCCCTGTCCTAACCATAAGAGGCCAGCTTTTTGAATCCTCATTCGCCAAGATTTTCTATTAAGGGATACCTTTGCAGTTATTACAAAATCCAAATACTTTCTACAAATTCCACCCACATTACCTTATGTTTCCGTTCTCTTCCCAAATCCATTGACAAGATCCAAGCACATCACCTTATTGCAGCTTCCCTTCAATATGTTATATATGCCTATATTATCCTAACCAAGTCATCATCATTGTGTCGCTCATTGATGCAAATCCTATAGCTCTTTTAATATATGTTCTTCATAAGTGATTCCAACATATAGTAAGAGCAACAGTGATACAAATACTTCGGGAACCTAATCCTAATAAAACATGCCTGTCTTTTTTCTTAAGGGACCTAGGTAATATTAATAATGCTTTATTAATTACTATCATCTCTACCAGGGAGGTCACAAGGGCCAATTAGTCAACCATGCGACCAAAATGAAAGCTAAACAATATGAATAAGCATATTGAAAAGTATTAGAAGGGTAAGATGCAGTTGATCATGACATAGTCAAAATGGACCCAATTCATAAAAGGTTAAAATTAGGAGTTCAAGCTTTACAAAATTGGATTCCAGTTTAATAGGTCAACTCCATATGGTTGGTAAAGGCTAGATATTTGAGTTCAGCTGCAAATTAAGTTTCTTTGTGCCAAAACATAAAATTCTTGCATCTCCAAAAGAACATTCAAAGTGACTTTAGCAAAATGCAACATTGAAGTAGATAAAGAAACAAATCATTCATCATGATAGTTGTAGTCATAGGCAAACATAAGGAAAAAAAGATACAGAGGGCACATATGATGAGAAGTAAATTTGTCGAGAGGCATTATTCATGAATGCAAGAGTGTTGAGTCAAAGATATCCCTAGTCACATTTTCTTAGATGTATGTCTTCAATTTTATTGAATCTTGAGACCTTGTTTTAACGAATTTGAAGAAACAGTCTGGAATTCAAACCCCTCTATCTTTCAAGATTTTGCTGCCCTGTATATGGCTTGCATGAAAAGTTCAATGAGATCACCTTTTCAACTATCAGGCAAAACCTTGTTTCAAACCTTGGAATCTTGTTGGACACAAAAATATCATGTTTACAGAAGCTCAACAGATGCTGACTGAAATAATGTTTTCTTTTTTCAATTAATGAAGATTTGAGTTTTGATTTCAGTTAGGGAATACCATATTAAGAATTAAGAATGAATTAGCAGGTCATTTATTGCCTTGGAAACCGAGCACCCTGCAACAAGAATGATTTTACATTCCAGAGGGAAATCACAGGTGCAGTCCAGTGCCAATTGCATCAAACTAGACAAGAGACCCTTTGTGAGTTGGATAGATTTTGTCTTTAAATAAGAAATAATGTTCATTACAAAAATAACACTAAAAATAATATATATATATATATATATGTATATGCTACAAAATCCACACAAAAAAAGGGTCTCGTCCATGAGCTTTTTTTCAGTTAAGGTTGACAAATGGGAGTGTATGGGGAGTTGATTTATCATAATAACTTCAAGGATTAAAATAATGTAACACACAAGGATTGCTGAACCAAGCCGTACCGGCCGGTTTAGCCCGAACCGAGCCGACCCGGTCTCCGACCGTATCGGTTCTCCAATGAAAGACAGTTCTGGCCCCCTAGGGGTCAGAACCTGATTGAATGTACCGGAACCGAACGGTTCTGTCCGGTTCGACTCGGTACCGAACCGTACCGGTTGGTGACCGGTACGGGTCTCGATACCGGTTCGACGAACCTTGGTAACACATAATAGAAGCTGTTCAAGAAAGCATGAACAGAGGAATGACAAGCTTCTTAGCTCCTTATATACATTACAAATTAAATAAGTAATGAAGATAATGTTTCTTAAAAAATACAAAACCTACTTGCATATTAGGACAATGTAATGAATATTGTTATTCAATGACCATTTGCATCACACAGTTTAGCCTAGAGGTGTAAAATAGCAAGCATTCACATGTAAGTTTATGTCATCATTGGTCTACCACAATTATTAGCAAAATTATCGAATTAAATATACTAGAGAAGAAGCTATCACATAGAGATAAATCCAGGTTGACTTTATATATGTCACCTTTTACTTTTTGTTCATATGCAGGTCGATCACGCATCATTAATGCTGCAGCCTCCCCATTCAATGGATCAGAAGGATTAGGATACAATAGAAGTTGCGGAAGGAATACTTCAAAAACATTAACAAGATCTGGTAAGAAAGAAACAGGATGATCAGTGTAACTCATGATGACCAGAAGTGGCTACTAACCATATACTGCCAACAAATATTGAATTCTAAGTCAACCATGGCATTAATGCATGATGGTGAGAAGAAGATGAGCTCTATTACCAAACATGGGACTCCAGGTCTGGTTGATGACATCCAAACAAACTGAACCAGACCTAAATTAGAGACAGAAAAAACAATCGTAAGATTCCAGCTGCAAAGTAATTTGTAAGTTTGATTTTCTATAATTTAGTATACAATAAACAATAAATAGTGAGGGTAGAAGAGTTTCTACCACAGCCATAATTTTAGCATCCAAAGACTCACATTTCATCAACATTTGGATGATAAATCTTATTAACAAAACCAATGGATGGAGATTTGTAAGGATAAGCATCAGGCAATTCCACCCGGATTCTCCACACGCCCCCTTGATAAAGACCTGACACATCCCAGAATTGAATCTCAGAAAGCTCTCTTAAACCACCAGTAATCACAACAGTAAGAATTCAGGACATCACAAACTTCTCAGAGATCAAAGTGCTGCAAGACTAGATCATGCAATCAATAACCATGACAAAGAAATTTAAGAGCATCAGACGGCTACAAAGCGCTACAGTACGATTTCAAGACGCTCGTAAACACAGAAAACAGGAACCAATAAAAATAAAAACTTTACATCAAGTTCTAAACCACATTATTGCAGACAAAAGGAGAGCATATTTGAAGAAACACCGAAGACAGCAGAAATCTTCGGTTCATAAATCAATAAAAGAATAATCTTTAGGGAAGCAAAGAAAGATTAAAAGAAAAAAAAACAAATAAAACAAAAGCCGGAGACAATTTTGCTCCGCTCTTTTCAACCACATCAGCACTTAGATCAGAAGACAAAAAACAGCCGAGAACCAAAAAAAAAACTTTAAAAAAAACCATGAGAAAATTTTTCCACAATTCATAAAAAATAAGAAAACAGAATAAAAACACAGAAATAGTTCCGATGCTATACTCTCATTCGGGCCATGGAAATCGACATAGAATTCTTGCATCCCATCGTTCACCATCTCCACCTTGTAATCACTCATCATCCTATATCACATCAAAAAAAAATCCAAAAAAAAAAATCAGAAAAAGGGGAAGAAAGGAAAAAAAGAGAAATCCATCCATCAGCAGTAGGGTTCCGGAGATTCACAGTTTCATCAGGTCCATCTCGCGGCGCTTGCTCGGAGAAGACATCTTCGCTTCGTTTCTTCGAGATGGGGGCAAGAGATGGCTTCTTTCTTTATCTCTTCCGGAAGGCTCACGAGAGAAGAAGAGAGGAAGAAAGGAAAGATTGGATCCTTGGAAATCTTTTTCCCCCTTATAAGGGACCGGGGATGATCCCTTTAGACTTTAGTTTTAAGAGGACATCTTTTTTTATTATTATAGCGGCGATGCACTTTTATGAATAGGATTCCGCACGCACGCTTTCTGCCAGTCATCTCTTTTAGGTTCCCTTTGGCTTTCTTTCCCCACCATTTTTTTAATATCTGATGCACCTGCAATGAATTCATCCAAATAAAAACCCCTTGGCTTTCTTCTCTTCCCCCCCTGGGGCCCACTTTTTAATTCCCAATTGGCCCCTCTTGGGTCAAGAAAGGTTTAAATCATGATTCATGAGCCGTGTGAGGCGCGTGCATATTGTGGCTATTAGGTGACATTATGGTGACATAGTGTCGTTGGATCGTTTTTTTCAAAAAAGTAAAATTTGTTATTTATAATATTTTTTTTTTAGTAAAACGGCCGTTTAAATTAATTCTAGCATGAGTGCAACAAACTGAATTAAAATATAATATATGGTATAAAAATGGAGTGCGACATCCAATAGATTTAATATTACCATTCATATTGATTGAATTATGTATGTTAGCCAGATAATGTCATATAAATTGGGATAGGTATTCATTTGTTTCAGACATCTCTCTAATGCTTCTTGCGACTCTAGATGTAGTCCGCAAGAGAGGATTTGGTTAGTTTTAAAATTTTAAAATTTAGCTGTTTAATATTTGTCAATATATATTTATTTTAGTCATTTGGTGAGTAGGGAGGAGGGGAAGTTAACTGGTTTTTTTTTTCCTTTTTTATTTTCCGAGGGGTGAAAAGTCAACCTGTACTTTTATCCCATATTATAATAATGAAGCATAAAGAGAGGTGCATTTGCCATTTAGGATTCCCCTCTGCTTGCGGCACAAGAACCATCAAGATGTATGATTGAGCTTGGATCTGATTAAGCTCAACTTAAAATTAATGTCGAAATTGAACTTCAAAATCAGGTTTAATTTATTTAATATTATTTTGAGTTTTATTTGAATTTCAAATCAAGCTGAACACGAGTCCACTTGATCATTTTGATAATTCTAATAAACTAGAAATTGAATCAAGATTAAATTAAGGTTGATTAAAAAGTTCAACGAAAGCTCAGCTAATAATAACAAGCCTAGGTCATGAAAGGAAATATGAGTTTGAGATGTAATGGGAACAAAGTGATTACAAATCAGTTGGGCTGCAAACAAGTTGTGCCGGACTAGGACATACTTGACCCTGACCTGACTTAACTTTATATTCCGTCTATAATCCTAGACCCACCCAATCCATTAACTGATCAGATTAGATCATGATCGAAAGGATTTTAGACCTGGTAGATCATTCAGATCAAGTTGGGGTCAAGTATGATCCGGACCCAATCAAAAACATTCGGATTTAGGTTGGGGTGAATTTGTAGTTTGAGTCAAATTTCCAGCTATTCTTTTACAGTTTAATATAAGAATTGATAATTAAATATAAAACCTCTAAAAAAAGTAAATAAAACAAAAAGGAGCCAATTTATGCTTGAATTTTCACCCAAAATTTTTAATTTCATTAAAGTAATTGTTCATTTTTTAGTTTAGAAAGTATGATTTTTAAAATATATATATTGATATACTTGGGCCATTATAAATAAGAATCCATCAAAATAAATAATGAAATATGAATGTTTAAATATAATCAAGTGGAAATGGTTGAAAGGAGATATAGTTGTTCTAATGAAAAAAGAAGAATTAGTTTAAATTAGATTTTATTTTATAAATTGGGAAAGATATTTAAAGTAAGAAAAAAGTTTTATGGATATAAGATTGACATAATTTTTTGTCAACCCAAATTAGACCTACATAATATATGGGTCAGTCACATTGAGAAATATAAGACCGAGAACCCACCAGGAGTTTAGATTGGGTCCAATTTTTGAACCCAACCTAAGCCATGGATCTTCAAATACTGATCGAGTTGGATCTACTCATGTCAAGGTCGGGTTTAGTTATGGGTCAACCCGATGTATTGGTAACCCTACAAATCAACTTCATTTTTGGATGCAGGAGACCAATTTTGGAATAGATTCAGCTCATATCTTTGATTTGTCTCCTCTTGTAAATATTCCATATATTTTTTTATTTGTTTAGGAAAGTTGCCTAGTAATAAAGAATCCTCCACAAAATTCTAATTTTTTATTTTTAGAAGGATATCATCAAATCAAGAAATTCCTGCCATATACATGTATAAATCTCTAACATGGAGTAAGAGTAATTTTCAAAAGCTTTTTCATGTTTTCAGGTCAGCTTTATTTTTGGATACAGGGGACTAATTCTTTTGAATGGAGTCAACTCATATCTCTGATATGAGCTTAAAAGGGAATATTAGCTTATATGATTATAATTCGGCTTCATTTTTGGATATAAGAGACCAATTCGTGGAATAATGGAGGTAACTCATATGAGAATGGGAGCCCACATGATTAGTAATCAGCTTTATTTCTAAATACAGGGGATCAATTTTTTGAAAGGAGTTAACTATATCTTTGATTTGTCTCCTTTTGTAAATATTTCATATATTTCTTTTATTTGTTTGGAAGGTTGCCTGGTGAGAAGTAATCACATAGTTGTAATTTTCATGAATATCCTTGCCCCATATATACATAGAT
>JAOXJJ010000819.1:7049610-7074046 GCA_025769935.1 Phoenix roebelenii
CATTTTGTGCATGTATCATGCCAAAATTTTCAAGATTTATTGATGATTGATAGGTAGTAGGGTTCTACGCGGTGGCTAGTGGCCTTATGCCTACCCGCTCCCTATGACCATCGCGGCGGCCCGCCGGAACGGGGCGGGGGTCGTGACAGTCTTCCCAAGGTCGAGAGGTTTGGGCATGCACTGTCGACACTCAGGGCATCCCGACTTTAGTCGAGGGATCGTACTCAAAGTCGAGGGATCTGGGCACGCACTGTCGACCTGCGAAGCTTCGCGAGGTCGAGGGGTATGGGCACGCACTGTCGACATTCGGGGCATCCCGACCTTAGTCAGGAGGCGCTACGGGGGGCCGCGAAGGTACTACCCCGTTGTTGATGTCGAGCGTCACGAAGGGCCGCGAAGGTACTACCCTGTCTTTCCGAGGTCGAGGGGTCTGGGCACGCACTGTCGACACTCGGGGCATCTCGACCTTAGTCGAGTGATCGTACGCAAGGTCGAGGGGTCTGGGCATGCACTGTCGACCTGCGACGCTTCCCGAGGTCGAGGGATCTGGGCACGCACTATTGACACTCGGGGCATCCTGAACTTTGTCGGGGTCTTTGAGGAAGATCGAGACCGAGCTCGATGTCGTCGCGGCGGGGCGTTCCAGGCTTGGCTGGGGCATCTGAGCTTGGTCGGGCATTCGAGCTTGGTCGGGTAGTCTGAAGATCACGAACATTCTAGCATTAGGAGAAACATAACATGATCAGGAGAAAACTGTAGATAAGTTATCATAAGGAGAAGACGGAACTCGTGTTCCCGATCACCCGGAACCCCTTAGGGCTTCACTGAAAGTACATTCGAAGATTTTCGGAGTTCCAGCTTCGTGCGATGGAGGTCCTTTCAAGGAACTCCAGCTTGTATGCTCCGGGTCGCTGAACTCGCACGATCCGGTATGGTCCTTTCCAATTTGGGGCTAGCTTCCCTTGCTCGGTTGGCTGAGAAGCTTTAGTTCTTCTGAGGATGAGATCTCCTACTTTGAAAAGTTTTGCCTTGACTTTGGAGTTGTAGTACCAGGCTGTTCTTTGCTGATACCTCGCCATACGAACTCGGGCGACTTTCCTAGCCTCTTCGATAAGGTCCAAATTATTTCTGAGCTGGGAAGAGTTGGAGTCGGCGTTGTAGTGTTCTACCCTCAGAGAGGGAAGCACGATTTCCAGAGGGAAGACTGCCTCCGTTCCGTAGGCCAAATTGAAGGGGGTCTCGCTCGTGGGCAGCCGAAATGTAGTTCGGTAGGCCGATAGCTAGTTGTATAGGTCTTCGACCTATTGTCCTTTGGACCGGTCGAGTCTGGCTTTGAGTTCCTGCAAAATAGTGCGGTTTGTTACCTCGGTTTCTCCATTTATCTGTGGATAGGCGACCGAGGTGAAGCGGTGGTCGATGCCGAGTTTGGAGCAGAATTCTCTGAATCGAACATTATCGAACTGACGGC
This sequence comes from Phoenix roebelenii, assembly GCA_025769935.1. Taxonomy (NCBI): domain Eukaryota; kingdom Viridiplantae; phylum Streptophyta; class Magnoliopsida; order Arecales; family Arecaceae; genus Phoenix; species Phoenix roebelenii. Next base: position 7,051,079 of record JAOXJJ010000819.1, read on the forward strand.
CGTTGTCAGATATGAGGATGCGGGGAAGTCCAAATCTACAGATTATTGACTTCCAGACAAAATTCCGCATCTTTTGCTTGGTGATCCGGGCCACTGGCTCAGCCTCGACCCACTTGGTGAAGTAGTCGATGGAAACGACCAGAAATTTTCTCTATCCGGTAGCTAGGGTGAACGGCTCCAGAATGTCAATTTTCCACTGGGCAAATGGCCAGGGGGGCCCGATTGAAGTCAGCGGGGCTGAGGGTCGGTGCTGAATATTGGCGTTCTGCTGGCACCGGTCGTATCTCCGGACGAAGTCCGTTGCATCCTTCTGGAGTGTAGGCAAGTAATATCCCTGACGAAGGATCTTGTGAGCTAGTGCTCGGCCTCCCAAATGATTTTCACAGATCCCTTCGTGGACCTCTCGAATGACATAGTCTGCTTCTGACGGGCGGAGACATCTGAGGAGGGGAGAGGTAAAGGAACTACGGTAGAGTTTGCCCTCATACAACATGTATCGGGAGGCGAGTTGTCTAATTCGGCAAGACTCCAGCTCATTGTTGGGCAAGACTTCGTCTTTCAAAAAATACTAACGAGCTCGTCCATCCAACTTGGCTCCGCCTCAAGGCAGAGTGCTGGCTCAGATTCTTCCGTGCTGGGCGTTTGGAGATACTCGAGCATTATCGTTTTGGGAAGCTCGCTCATGCGGGAGGTCGCCAGTTTTGACAGTTGGTCCGTCCTCTGGTTCTCCGACCTTGAAATATGTTGGATGTTGAAGAAGCTTAGAGCGGAGGTGAGATCTTGCACCTTCCGGAGATACTTCTGCATCGCGGGCTCTCGGGCTTCAAAGTCTTTCAAGATCTGGCTCACAACCAGTTAGGAGTCTCTAAAAACCCCTTAGGTCCTTCACCTCCAGCTCCTTTGCCAATTTGAGCCTGGTGATGAGTGCCTTGTATTCCGCCATATTGTTAGGGCGGGGAACTCGGGGCACAAAGCCTGCTCCGCAACTACTCCATCTGGACTGGTGAGGATGAGGCCTGCTCCACTACCCTCGAGTTCGAGGAGCCATCGACGTGCAGAGTCCACGTCTGCCCCGGGATCTGCTCCGTTGGTGCGGGCTCGTGCTCATCCGGTACTGTGCACTCGACAATGAAGTCGGTGAGTGCCTGGGCTTTAATTGCCGGTCTCAGTCGGTACTCGAGGTCAAACTCCCCAAGCTTTACTGCCCATTTCGTGATTCTCCCAGCCCAGTCCGACCGCTGCAAAATTTGTTTCATGGGCTGGTCGGTCAATATGGCGACTTTGTGGGCTTGAAAATAGGGCCGAAGTCTTCGAGCTAAGATAACCAAGGCGTAGATGATCTTTTCTAGTTGAGTATCGGGTCTCAGCGCCCCTCAAGACTCGGCTGGTGTAGTACACTGGTTTTTGGAGCTTGCCTTCTTCTCGGATCAGGACGGAGCTCACTGCAACTAGGGAGACCGCCAGGTATAAGTAGAGGAGCTCATCCTGCCGGGGTTTCGTAAGAAGCGGAGGGGAAGCGAGGAGGCACCTAAGGTCCTTGAAAGCCTTCTGTCATTCCTCCGTCCACAAGAAATTCTTCGGCCGCTTGAGAACTGCAAAGAAGGGGAGGCATCTCTCGGCGGATCTGGAAATAAATCTTCCCAGGGCCGCGATCCGGCCAGTGAGCCGCTGTACCTCCTTGACCGTCCTTGACGGTGCCATCTCTTACGGTGCTCGGATCTTCTCGGGATTCGCTTCAATTCCGTGCTGGGTGACTATGAAGCCAAGAAATTTTCTCGAGGTGACTCCGAATGCATACTTGGCGGGGTTGAGCTTCATCTGATATTTTCTCAGTGTGGAGAATATCTCGTTGAGATCAGCCACATGGTCCTCCGCCATCCGGCTTTTCACCAGCATGTCGTCCACATAGACTTCCATGTTTCGGTCTATTTGGTTCTTGAAGATTTGGCTAACCAGCCTTTGATAAGTTGCCCCAGCATTTTTCAAGCCGAAGGACATTACTTTGTAGCAATAGGTGCCCCCGTCGGTGATGAAAGCCATTTTCTCCTCATCTTCGGGCGCCATCCGGATTTGATTATATCTCGAGAAGGCATCCATAAATGTCAACAGTTGATGCCCCGAGGTGGAGTCAACTAGCTGGTCAATGCTGGGGAGAGGAAAACTGTTCTTTAGGCAGGCTTTGTTCAGGTCGGTGTAGTCCACGTACATCCGCCATTTCCCGTTGGCTTTCTTGACGAGGACTACATCGGCGAGCCAGTCTGGGTAGGATATCTTCCAGATGAAGCCGGCTTTGAGGAGCTTGTCTACTTCCTTGGCCGCTGCTTGCTGTCGTTCTGGAGCAGAGCCCCGCTTCTTCTGCCGCACGGGCTTGCTGGTTGGTTTCACCTGAAGTCGGTGAACCATGACCTCCGGATCTATCCCCGGCATGTCGGCGGGCGACCAGGCGAAAACGTCCATGTTGACCCATAGGAACTCGATCATATGTCCTCTTTCGCGGGCGTCCAGGCCGGAGCCAACATGCACGGTTAGCTCAGGGCAATCTTTCTGTAAAGGAATCTGAGTAAGAAGCTCATCGGGCTCTACCCGCTCCTTTCTTGGGCCATCCCGCGCTTCCAAAGTTTCGATGGAGAGCACCCGGTCTGTCGTCAGAGTTGACTTCTCGGCGGGTCGCCTCGCTCCGTAGGTCGCCACATAGCATCGTTTTGCTACCGCTTGGTCTCCACGAACCTCATCGACCCCTTGGTTGGTGGGGAACCGCATGAGCAGGTGGCGAGTTGAGACTACGGCTTGGAGGGCGTTGAGCCCTGGTCGTCCAAGGATGGCGTTGTACGCCGAGGAGAGACGGACCATGAGAAAATCCATCTTTACGGTGCTTTCTCGAGAGGGGAGGCCGACCGTGACTAAGAAGCCGATCTGACCCTCGACTGGGACCGAGTCCCCAGTAAATCCGACCAGAGGAGCATTCATTCTCCGAAGTTGGCCTTCTGTCATTCTCATTTTTTGGTAGGCGTCATAATACAAAATATTTGCCGAACTTTCATTATCCACCAAAACGCCCTTTACATCAAATTTGTTTACAATCATGGATATGACCACCGCATCATCATGAGAAGTCTCAACTCCTTCCAAGTCCTCGTCCGAGAACGAGATGGTTTTGGAGGTGCGCAGGCGCTTCGAGGTGGCCTTTTCCTCCGCAGATCCTCCGGCCGAGGTTCCACCTCGGATGGTGTTGATGGTGCCGGCGATGGGTCTGTTGGCATTTGGATCTTCGGGCTGTGCGGTGTTCTCCGCTGGCCTCCTTTCCTCGCGCCGGTCCCGCACGAACCGGTTGAGTACTCCGCGGCGGATGAGCGCCTCGATCTCGTCCCGGAGCTGGAAGCAATCCTCCGTGTCATGGCCATGATCCCAGTGGAAGCGGCAATACTTCCTAGGATTGCGCCAAGCTCTGGGGTCTTGCATTAGGGGCGGAGGCCGAAAGTAGTCCCGACCTTGGATCTCTATCAGGATCTCTTTCCGGGGAGCATTGAGGGGAGTGTAGTTCTCGTACCTCCCCGACTGCGGTCGCGGTCGTACCGGAGATCTCGATTTGGGCGGTGACCTCGGTCAGGGTTGCCCCCGGGGCCGAGGTGGGCTCCTCAGCCGAGGCAGATTTTTGTTCCAACGAGGGAATTGGCTTCTAGGACGACCGCGCTTCTCGCGGCGTCTTTTCTGTTTCTTGGAGGTCGGCTCGGTCGCACCGCGCCTTGAGGCAATGGCCTCTTCGGCCTTCGCGTACTTCCGAGCTCGGACGAGCATCTCTGTGAAGTCGATGGGGAAGCTCTTCTTGATGGAGAAGAAAAATCTGTAGGACCGAACCCTAGTCTTTAATGCCGACATGGCTATCGACTGGTCGAGCTCGCGAACTTTCCAGATTGCAGTGGTGAAGCGATCGAGGTAGTCCTTGAGGGACTCTCCCTCTCTCTGTTTGATGTCGAGGAGGGAGCCCGAAGTCCATCGCTGACGTCAGCTGGCAGCGAAGTTGGTGGTGAACTGCCTGCCGAGCTACTCGAAGGACGACACTGTACTGGGCTTTAGCCCAGAAAACCAGAGTGGAGCTTCTCCCCGAAGCGTCGCCGGGAAGGCCTTGAAAAGCATGGCCTCCGAGGACCCTTGCAACACCATGAGAGCTCGGTAACTCTCCAGATGGTCGAGGGGGTCGGTTGTGCCATTGTAAGGCTCTACCTGAGGCATTTTGAACCTCGATGGGACCGGCTCGTCCTCGATATAGCGAAAAAAGGGGGACTTAGTTGTAAATTCGAAGTCACCCTCACATCTCGCCTTTCTGTTGTGGAGTGCCTCAATCTGGCGCTCGAGTCTCTCGACCTTCTTGTCAAGTTCTCCACTCCGAGGGTCCGCCACGGTAGTTTGCTCTGGCGCAAGCTGTCCTGGGATGGACTCGGCTTCCGATGGTTGTGGGCCATTGCCTAGGCCCCTCGCTAAAGCTTCTCTCCGGGGGGACGCTTGGGCCGAACCCTGGCAGCAGCATCGCTCCTCGTTATAAGCTTGCGAGGAGCTGTGGAGGTTCTGGTCCTGGGGTGTTGGTCCGTTCGGAGGAGGCACTGGCAGGACCTGGGCCTGCTGGAGCGGCGTCAGTGGGGCTCCCTCACATCGCAAACCTTGGACGGCCGCAGCCAACGCTTGAACCTGCTGCACTAGGGTGTTGAACTGTTTCGGCTGAACTTGTATGGCTGAACCAGCCGGAGGTGGCGAATTCTGGACGGAGCGCTCCGAACTTGGTGGGGGACGCCGGGAGGCGTTGGAGGCTCCCTTGCTTCTCAACTTTATGGCCACAACTCGGGCCCTTCCTCTAGCACCAACTATTGCTGGAATTTAGACCCGGGGGCGACCGTCGGCTGAGAAGGAGGAGCTCCGGCGAGAACTGGTAGGCGGTGGATCGTCGGCATGCGGCGTCCTCGGGGGGGAAGCCGGTGGCCGGGTTTTCCGGCGCCAACCCTCCGATGCCTAAGTCAGAGAGGGCAAGTGCAGATGAGGAGAAACAGTATGTGTCTAGAGTTTTTGCCTTCATCCCCCTCTAAAATGGAGTTGTTCTCCTTTTATGGAAGGGCGCTGGGTTACCTGTGAGGTGATGGGACGAGGTCGTCGTACGAATTGGCGCACGATCTGGCGAATTAATGCTACCGTGGGAGCGAGGTCGGAGTCAGAAAATTGTCACGGCTGACTGGGCACAGCCGAGCTGATTTGCCGTGGAGGACTGGAGATCCGTAGATAGCAGGTGCCACGCGCATTAATTGTTGAGTAAACTGGAGATGTGCATTAATTGTAGAGTAAGCTGGAGGTCTTCAAGAGCCATGCATGATGATGGTTGAGTAAGCCGGAGACGCGCATTAAATGCTGGGGACGATGGCAAGGTATGGTCTCCGATCGGGCTACGGAAGGATGTGATCGCGGTAGGTGAACGGAGAGGTCGGACTTTCGAAATGGTGAATTCTGAGGTCAAGAGCTCGGAGGTCGGACATATCTGAGGTCGAATGTATCCGAGGTCGGACGTATCCGAGGTCGGACATATCCGAGGCCGGACACTTGGTTTGGCGCCGGGTCGGGAGCTCGAAGGTCGGACGTATCTGAGGTCGGGCGCCTCCGAGGTCGGACACCTTTGAGGTCGGGCGCCTCCGAGGTCGGGCGCCTTTGAGGTCGGGCACCTTTGATCGCGTGTTCCTCAACGTGCTCACGTGCTTTGGGGCGATTTGTATTACCCCAACAGGCGCCAATGTGGTCATCTTTATTGAGGAGTTCGGCTATCCGAGGCACTTGGGGGTCTCGGCAAGTCCACCTACGATGGTTTTAATGATGCATGTTGTCGGCCAATTGTCAATCGGCTCTGGGGGTGGCAAACCAGAGGAGGAAGCAGATGCTTTTTGGTCATGCCGAGCATGAACATGTCGAGCATGAGCGCCTCAATCTCATCTCTAAGCTGGAGACACTTCTCAATTTTGTGGTCGTGGTCTTGATGGAAGCGACAATACTTCTTTTAGCTTGTTTTGGTCACTAGGCCTTCATCAGATATGGAGGGCGTAGGTAGCCTCGGCCCTTGATCTTCATGAGTATTTGGGCTCTCAGGGCGGTGAGAGGAGCATACCTCTCAAATTGTTGAGGAGGGCTCTTGGGTTGCCTGGGCCGTTCTCGTATTGAGGCGAGACACTTCGGCGCTCCCTTATCCCCTTGTGATCCCATTTGGCCCCTTTGGGGGGTCTTCAATCTGCATACTCGTAGTGGAAGGCCATGGCTTCCTCAACATTAGCATATTTGTCGGTTCGTGCCAATATTTCGGTGAAGTCATTGGAGAAGCGCTTTTTTAGGAAGAAGAGGAAGCTCGACGACTATAAGCGGCTCTTCATCACAGACATCGTGACCTACTAGTCCAAGTTGTGCAACTCCAATGTACCGTATTGAAGCGGCCGATGTATTCTTTAAGGGATTCCCTCTCCCTCTGCTTGATATTGAGCAGCGCGTTCGAGCCACGGCATCATTTTTGACTAGAGACGAAGTGCACCGCAAAGAAGCGGGCGAGCTGCCTGAAGGAGTGGATAGATTTGGGCCGAAGCTCGGATAACCAGAATCGAGCCTCTTTGCGAAGGATCATAGGAAACACCTTGCAAAGTACGACATCGGGGCTTTGTGCAGCATAATAAGAGCTTTGAAGCTTTCAAGGTGGTTCAAGGGATCTGATGTGCCATCGTACGGTTTCACCTGTGGCATCTTGAACTGAGGGGGGATCGGCTCCTCCATGATCTGCCCAAAAAAGAGGGTTTCGAGGAGAAGTTGAGGACGTTGCTCGCTCTCGAAGCCTGCCCTTTGAGGGCCTGAATCTGGCGGTCTATTTTCTTGATCCTCCTTCGAGGTTGACACTTCGGTGAGGAGAGGATTTTACGGGACGAACGGACGAGAGGCTCTGGATGGAGTCTATGCCAGAATGGGGGCTTGGAGTGCATCATCTTCCATTCCAATTGGGGTCGCTCCATCGGGTGTGCCGACTTTGATGCGACTGCTTGGGATCCCACTGGTTGTCATGGGGCACGAGGTATGTCGGTGACTGAGAATGGGGGTTGTGCTAGCCTAGTTCCAGTTGGACTGGCCTCGACCATGAGATTGTCTGTTGCAAGCCTTGGATCGCTGCGATTAACACTTGTATCTATTGAGTGAGCAGGTTGAACTATCTACAAATGCAGCGGGCTATTCCAGTGGAGCAGGTTTAAGCTCCTATTTCGGTGTAACAGGTTTGGGGCTCTGTAATGACCCCAAGAAGTTGGAGCGCGGTATTGTGAAGCACGCGATGCATGTTCCTCGTGACTTTATGCTAAAATCTCTCCTTTCGATTGAGGTTGACTAGCTAGGGGCTGACCCTTCCTCTAGTGCCAATTTGTTGCCGCCATATCCAGACCGAGATAGGAGTGCAGCTCGGACGACCCTAAAGTCGGATGAAGATGCTCTGAGCAGGCCGATTGAGGCGTTTGGCGTTGAATTCCTCCACTGGGTGGCCTGCAGAAAGTCTACTTATCGGAGGATTTTCGGTGGGGGACCATCTGATGCCTAGGTCTGAACAATGAGGCAACAGTATGGAAGGAAGAGATTTCAACAAAGTGAGTGCTTTATGAGAACAGTAGCATATTGCGGACCTCAAGTCCCCTAGGTTGTTCTCCTTATATAGGGGAGCTAATCTTGTCATTATCTGGGCTGACGTGATGTGAAATAACGCCACATAGTAGCTGGTGGTACGACCGCGACATGGGGGTCAGTCCATGTGGGCAGAGTGCGGTGCAGGTCTAACACGGGACATGGGACTACCATGATCACAAACTGATAGAGCCATCGGTTGTTGGGGCTGTCGGCCTTTGTTGATGCATGTCGATTATTCTCCACGGCTGGCGACTCTTCAGTCAGAGCCGAAGTCGTTCACCTCGGTTTGCATCCGATGACAGGAAGGTCGGTCGGGCCTGAGGTCAAAGTGTTAGTATTTCTCCCATCAGAAAGCTATTAGTACAAATGGCTCTTCTAGATATTAAAAACTTAATCAAACATGATCTATCTTAGATTTTAATCTCTATAGTTCCATATCTAACAAAAATTCTTAAGCACCTAGCTAATTATTTGACATCGATAATTTGCTATATTTTATTAAATATATTTATGTTATTAAATGATTTATATCAAAAAGTTGCTACCCTTTACTCCTCGCTCTCCTAACCTCGTGCCTTTACCCCGCTTAGCTCCTCCCATCATCTCCTCTTTCTGTTGACCTCCATCTCCATTTCTAACATCGTTGTGGTCGGCCCCTCAACCCTAACACATTGAGTGTCAAAATCTTCCTTGATTTTCTTCCCTCTCTTGTTGTGGATGCATGCTTGATCTTCGACCCTAATTTTTGCCACCATCTACCTCTCCCTCATTGTCAATCTTGACAAGAAACGCATCGCTTGGGCCCTTCTCTTCCCGGAAGAAGGAAATATATGGTGGAAGTAAAGTTTTTAAAAACTGACCAAACCAAACGAACCACCCAATTATACCAAATTGATGTAGGATGGCTCCACTCTTGTTGGGTTCGAGGGCAAATCAATGTGAATCACACTCGAACTAGGTGAACCACTCGATTCTCTAGTGGTTCACCTTAAACTACGGATAGATTCATAAGTGGTTCTCAAACCACTAGAGAATCAAGTGTTCACCTTGAAATATGTGTAGACTCGCCTAAATAGACAGATTAGCAAGTGGTTCCTCGTTGGATCATGCAGAGTATTGGGAAGCCTCTTCGACCATATATCATCCCTTCTTGTAGGTAGAGAAGGGTCCAAGAGCACGGACAGTTTGGATGGAGGTGGAGACCATGCAGCTCTATCAAATGTAGACAACAAGGTATAGGGAGATGATGATGAAAATTGGAGGGGTAATGATCAGGATCGGAGATCAAGTGTGGAAGAAAGATGAAGACAGGAGTACCTATCGAAATGGAAGATCAAGGTGGGTGAGGGTGAGAGTGAGAGAGAGAGAGAGAGAGAGAGAGAGAGAGAGAGAGAGAAGGGGGGCTGGAGGGGGAGAGAGGAGAAGGATGAGGAAGATGGCAATTGGGGTTAAGGTGTCGGAGACAAGGATCCTCAACTTTGAAATTAAAAATGGGGTATCCAAATTGAAAATTCATATCTTTGATCAAGCACTAAAAATACATCACAATGTTTTAATAGCCTCTAACCTATCCATCATATGAATAGAAAAATACATAATAAAATATTTAAATTGAGAAATCCTGATCTACGCATGTTAGAAAATTAAAAGATTTCAATTGGTAGGTCATAGAAAAATATGATTTCGTATCATATTAAGCCTTCATTTTCACAGTCATCTAATACAAGGTCAAAGACTAAAAACTACATGATTTTTTTATTTTTGGATATTTTTACTGACATAAATTATGCTCAACGACGTGGATCAATGATTTAAATAGATGTTATTGATTTTCAAGTCAAAAAAAAATAGGTAACATCTTCTCGAGACACGAGCACCATCCACCATACCACTAGGAAACTCTCCAAAATTATCTCGCCCCTTGAAACATCATAAATCAATCCCCAACAAGATTTAGCCTCGAAGGGAGTTGTCACCAATATCATTGTAAGAGACCGAGAATAATCACCTTTGCTCAGAATTCCTGCTGCTCCCAGATCAAATATGATGCTCCTGACTTACATCACCATCCTTGGGGTCTGTTGTGTCCATACTCTGATCTAAATTGATGCTATGCATTATTGAAAAATCATGAATCTTAACTACAACATGATCATAAGGATTTCTTAAGAAGCCTGACTCGTCATCACAGTGAATGCTATTTGGAGGGTCCATTCTCAGAACTCCTGCATCCAAGAAGCAGCACATTGAAAGGTTAGCTGACTACATAGGAAAACATGGATAAAGTTGGTCCCAGAAATTCTTTTTAGAAATGGTCTATTCAGATGCATGATGGCCTTGAACCTCTTTTGCTCTTCCTCCATCCATGAAAGTCAGAAACTGCAACCTCCTCACCCATGCACTTGAATCTACAAGCATGGAAAGTTGAACCCAATTCATGTTTCAATTGGAGCCTCTTCCCTCGCACATGAAATCTCTAATGCACTCTACAGAACCAGGATATTTACATAGACAGGTATCTTTCCTTCTTTAGTAGCGCCTGAGAGTTGGTTTCTTCTCTTAGATTTTCTGGAGGCCGGATCCATGTCTCCAACCATTTCAAGGCATCAGAAACACGAAACTTTAGAAGGGTTGCCAGTCCATTCTGGCACCTTCACTTGAAAAGAAGAGCTCTCAGGGACTTGAATCCGTAGTTGATGTCATTATAGCCAGCAAGCCATGGCATCGAGCATTAGCTGAGGATGTTGGGAGTCTACATTTGACATCATTACCGCCTTCTCCTGCAGCCATAAACCCTTTTCATCCTGTCATCATCATGAAGTGTGCATGTTTCAGACAGAGAATTAGATTGCCTGTTTACAGATTGAAGCCTCTGGTTGCATCTTATTTTCTTTTTAATGTGCAAACTGGCACCAACAGAATCCTCATAAAAGCAAGAATGTACCCTATGCATTACAAGTATATATGCATTTATAGAAGAAAATAAGAGAACTATTTCAAAAAAACACTAAAGGCAAATGAAAAGCTCTTAAATACAGGAATATCATACGATCAAATATGCAATTCTCATAAGTATCCAAATGGAACCAACCCATTTTATGTTTTGGCACTATTTGCTTCTTTTAACGTTTACATCAATATACATCTACTGCAATGATACCTGAGCACATATTTTACTTGCTCAGAGGCAGGCATATTAAAGTGATATATTAACTTAATTTTTTTTTCCAAACAGTTAGGAAAAAAAAAAGTGGAAGTTTAACCTAAAACAGGTAAATAAAAGGTTATAGAAGCATTAGTAGTCTGGCAATCAGCAGAAATTATTGAGCTATCACTGCAGAAGTAGCTAACTTGAAAGTGATTTACTTGGATATCCATCAACAACGTGAATTATATCATTTTAGTAAAGGTTTAAAAAAGTCTGGCAGGTACCATATGACATCAGGCAATGCATAGCATTTTTCTGCTCTTATGTACAGTACAGAATGCCTTAATATCTTGATTTGAACTGTATTCCCTATGCATAGAATAGTATAATGTGCTATCTTGCACAATATACTATGATACTTGATAGTAAAATTTGATTAAGTTGGGTAAAGCCCTGCTTCAAAAAAATGAACACATTTTAGACTGTTTATCAACCAAAGCAGCATTTCAACTTGTTGCTTTACCCCTTAACTAATTCTAATGATTATATGCACACAAAAGATAGAGGTTTGGTTCAATGCAATTTGGCAAGGAAACAATGATCTTGAAGATTAATTTGAGGTCTTTCAGGGTAACAAGCATTTCTAACTGACATTTTTTATATCCGTAAAAAGGGATTTGATATCATTTGACATAATCATAACGCATGATATCAAAATATGTAAGACTGAATTATCTAAGACATCAGAATATAGTCAACTACCATGTCCAACTGTGTTGGATTCCTTGATACCACTGATTCATGAACTCCAACTTGATTTGGACTTCCTAAGTCAATCATATATCATGGTAATATTAGACTTTCTGAATTTCTAATAACTCTAATGCATCATGCTCAACATGTGCCTTTTGTATAGACTTAAGAACTCTACCACCTTCCTGGTCATTGTGTCCCAAAGAGATGTTTTACAAAACAAGCAACCCTCTGTCTTGCAGCCATCCAGCAATCTTGGGAGAATTTATCTCTAACAAATATTGTCTTCATAATCATTATATAGATTTCCTTTGACCTATGTATGTCCTCGGCTTTGATACAATTCTAAGATGGGCTTCTCAGCCGTCTAACAAGAAATTTGTGATAGTCTTGCTCTTTAAAGTAGAAAAGCATCAATAAAGTTGAGATAAAAGCAATGGGCATAAAAGAGGAGAAGAATGGGTTGTGCAGGATAGAGTAGGCAAAAAGGATGACAAGTGAAAGAATCAGGGCAAAAGTAATGGAAAAGCAAGCCAAAAAGGAGGAGCAAGGAAAGAAGCAAGCCAACACTATTGAAAAAATTATCATAATGATGTAATCATTTCGAGATTTGTGGGCATACAAAAGAGAAATGCTGAAAACTTCAACTAAAATTGCACCCTAAGGGAACAAAGATGAAGGAGGATGCCAAGAAGAAAGAAAAGGTAATTCTTAATGAGACAAAAGTTTAGGAGAAATTTGAGCTTGAGTAAGCAGACTCCAAATTGACCCTAATGGCAAAAAAATCTTAGGCAACAACAATCGTAGAAATAGAGATACATGAACAGCTCTTGCCCTTGAAGATCAAAGTCAAGAAAAGTATCATTAGAACTATTGTAGACCTTTGTAGGCAGGAAAATCTTTCTGAAAGTCTAGTTCTAAAATTGAGGCTACAGACTACTTAACATTCGCATCCCTAACCTTTTGGTTGGCTACAAAAATGCTGAATTAAAAATCAAGCAATGTATCTTCAAGTTTGCAATCATCAAAAGGTATATCAATGAGGTGACTAATGAGGTGGTTCCTTTGGATGTTTGTCATCATTGGGAGACCTTATTTTATGGGATTGACATGTGATTCTTTATCAACAGCAATAGAAGTACCCATTCGTGAAGGACGGAACAAAACACTAATGCTGCTAAACATGGGGTTGTATTGATACAGTGATTAGTACAAACAAAGTGTAATCAATGCCTGCAAAATTTCTGTTTTGTTAATACTAACAGGCTGATGTTTCATAGCTAAGGATGAGTTCACTAATGAAGATAACTTAGAAAGTTGAGATTTGTATGCTACTTAGGAAGTTTTGAGGCACTCTTTCAAGAAGCGAAGAGACAGCCACCAAGAAGACCGGTTGTGCATGAATTCAATTGGTTAAGGATTCGCATTTACCCAACCTCGACCCTTATTGCAATTTAATCATGAAGAATGAAGAAATTTAGAGATAGATCACTATGTTCCTAGATCAAAGAGTAATTAAGTTTAGCACTTCTCTGTGCAGAACACTTGTACTACTATCGAAGAAATGATGGTTGGAGGATCTGCACTGATTATCATGCTTTAAACAAAATCAATTAAGAACAGATACTCTCTACCCTAGATAGAAGATTTACCGGACCAATTGAGCTATTCAAGCTTCTTCACACATCTAGATTTTAAGTGTGGGTATCATGAGGTTCGAATTTGTGAAGAAGTCATTTGGAAGGTAGATTTCAAGACAAGGCTTGTTCAAGTGGCTGGTTGTTATGTTTGGGTTGTCTAATGCCCCTACACCTTCATGCAACTGATGAATGATGCATTACGACTGTTCTCCGAAGAATTTATGGTAGTGTATTTGCATGATATATTGATTTATCAGCAATAGCCAGATCATAAAGGTCCTCAAAGTATTGGAGAGAAATCAGTGGCATTTGAACCTCATGAAGTATGAATTCAGAAAGGAGCATACGGTGTATCTTGAATTTATTGTTCAATGGAGGGAAACTAAAGATTGACACCGAGAAGGAAAGAGTCATTTAAAATTGACCTAAACCCAAGATAGTGATTGAGGTGCGAAGCTTTATGGCAGCATGTCAGTAAGTTTGCAAATTCATTAGACACTTATTAGTGATTCTAGTATCTTTACATGGTTTAATAAAGGCCATTTAGAAGTTTGAGCATTCTAAGAAACAAAGATATATCTTTCAACTTCTAAAAAAGAAGATTTTTGAGGCTTCTATACTGGCAATGTTTCATTTATAAAGACTTTTGAGATAGAAGCTGATGCTTCAGGGTCTGTGCTAAGAGTGGTTATTACACAAGATGGGAGATTAGCAGCTTATCATTTGGAGATGTTTTTAGGTGGTGCAACTTAATTATCTTTAACTAGATAACGAGTTGTATACTCTTCACCAAGTTACAAAATGTTGGTGCTTATATCTGCTGGGTGAAAGAGATAAAATATAGGAAATATGATGTCTTATCTGGAACAATTCGACCTATTGATAAAATATAGGGAGGGGGCCACAATAGTTAGCTGATATATTATCTAGGCATCCATCATCAGTTGCGTCTAGTTTATTGGATCCCATGCAAATCCAACCGCTTTGTCATGAGCAGTATGCAGAATTACATACAGCAGATATAAGTTTTCAAAAGGAGAAGAAGAAATTGAAGAAAAGTAGTTGAAGAATTACATAGAAAGATGGACTACCATACAAAGGAACACAATTATGTATCCCTCAGGCTGCTAATTATGTACAATGGATTAGACATGATCATAATTAGAAGGTTGCAAGACACTTTGGAATAGAAAGACTACTTAATTTGAGAAGATATCTTTACTAGCCTAGGATGCAGGAACATATGGCTTAGTTTATAAAAAGATGTGTGTTGCATATGCAATAGGAAACTTGGCTTACATCCGACCAAACCTAGCAAGAGTATTTTTATGGATTTTCTTAGAGGAGTAAGAAAAATGAGACACGACCACGACTATTTGTTTGTGCTACAAGATCGATTCAGTAAGATGATTCCTTGCAAGAAGACAATCATAGAGAAGAAGCAGCTAAGTTATTTTTCAACAAATGTGGAACAATTTTGGTTTGCCTTCTATTATTTTAGATCACGATGACTGTTTTCTGTGTCAATTTTGAAAATTTTTATAAGCAACCAACATGAAATTGAAGTGGAGCACCACACTTTATCCACAAACAGATGGATAGATAGAGGTCGTAAATTGTATAATGGTATATCTTCTTTGAAGCTATAATAATAACCATCTAAAAACATTGGATTATAGCATACTTATTTCCACATCACTTGCAATCAAGCCATACACAATTCTACCCAAATTTCACCTTCCGAGGCTTAATAGGGTTATCTGCCAGAATTTGACCTATAGTTTGCAATTGATGCCAAATCAAGATTTAAGAAGGAAGAGTAAGACTCGGAATGAGTTCAAAAGTTCGTACAGAATATCAAAGAGGTATCAAGAGGTTAAGACATAGCTAACAAATCATAACAAAATATAAGTGCCGATGACAACCATCAAGTAAATTGTAGCTTCAAGAGGGAGATATAATTTGGCTACACTTGGACTAAGAAATATTGTAAGTAATTTGACATGGTCTCTTCATAATTTTGATAAAAATTGCAAAGTCCACCTTTCACCTTGATTAGCCATCTTAAATGGAGATGTATTCTATCATCAATGCAGAAAATCTAAAGTTATTTGAGCTTTCTATGCTGAATGAAGACCAAGAGCAGGAATTAGCATTGCTGTCCATGAATGATCTATGGGCGAGCAAGAAGAGATGTTGGCCAAGGACTCATCATCGATAGGAAGATCACATAGATGGATAGACCTGAAGAGGAAAGATGAGTCTTTTCAGGTCAACTATAGCAAAGTAAAGTGGTTCAATCAAGAAAAAGCAAATCAAGAGTTTCTCCACCTTCAATTTTAGTCCGGTGGGAACTATATATCCTAGGGGAGTTTTGATCCGAAAGAATTACTACACGCATTGTAAACCAGCTCGTCCACACCAAATAGATCTAGATAGGGTTCAAGAAAAAGATCCACCACATCCAAAGTCAATTTATAAAACAAAACATTCAAAAGGCATAATTTTCACATATAGTGTTTGTTTTTAACATTTTTTGAAATTGGGTAACTTTTGAGATCTAAAGCGTGAAAACCCACTAATAGGATTGTTAGGCTTGAAACAAACCCAATTCAAGGCAACAAGGGCACCAAATTGCCCAATCAAAATCAAGTTAGCATTTATAGTAAGCAATGACTGCGATATAACTCAAACTATAAAGAATTAGATGATGTGATAAAAAATAAAGTTGATGTAGAAGTTGAAATCCAACATCCTGACCAATTTTGATACTTTTTGTATTTTTCTATTTTTGGTAAAATCAACTTTTTAGTCAAAAAGACTGAATCTGACCTAAAATTTGGAGAGGCAGACCTCATTTGTAGAATCAGAGGTTTTGTACCACAATTTTGTTTATTGGTTTTAAAGAAAGCAAATAGAAAAACCTCTGCTTTCCCCTTGCTATCAAATTTGTTTTCATTTATTGTTTCTTTTGTTCTATGAGAGATTCGAGTTAATTGAATTAATGGAAGAAATTCCTTCTCTCTCCAATCAGATCAGAAAAGATATGGAAAAGTTTAAAGTAACAGCAAGGTGGCCCAAAATAAGAATGCTTAGTGGATATAGATCTTCTAACACCAAATAGATGGGATAAGGCTAGATAATTATGGTTTTGTTTATGATACTCTTCATAAATATGCTTAATATGCATCGTAAATACATCTTCTTCATAATTCCTTCTTGTCTAACGAGAAAAAAAAAACAAGCCTAGACGAAGGAAAGAAGAAACATAGCTGATGAAGTTAATATATATGAACTCTTCTTGCAGGAGATTGGAATCCCAACTCCCTTGGTTCTCATTGCCAATACAAGTAAATCAAATTTCTCAAACTCAAGTAGACAAATTCACCCATCAACAAGGAAATGCAATTGGGAACATGAGTTGCTTCCATTTGCTTATAATATCTTCAAGAAACTTGACATCTTGATTAGAAGATAATTTTGGGGAAGCTGCACAATCTGTCAACTTCAGCAAGAACAACTTCATAAACTGTGATGCATTAGATGCTAAGCAACACAATCTTAGATGAGTTGCCTTCAAAAATCGATCAATGACCTGGAAGAAATCAATATTCCAATATCATGTCCTCATCAGGTCAAAAACAGAAGAAGTACTAGCATGTTCTCAAAACTTTCCCACTATTGGCAGCAACTTGGACAATCCAGTATTCTAGTTCAAATTTTGTAGGTTATTTTCATGACAGCCACTTTCATCACCAGCTAATCGAACTCTCTTCAAGTATGGTCAACCTTTATCCCAGCCACAATGACTTGCAAACCCCTGAAGTAATGCTCTAAGACAATGATAATAGCATCTCCAGATAACTGTGAAAGACCTGCGGAAGATGCTGCTTACTCCCAATATATACAAAAAAAATCTCCAAACATAGCCACATATGCAGCTAAATATAAGAAACACTATATTTATGTTCTACCAATTCACTAATTAATTAACAAATATGGAGATTTGGAGTCAAGAAGTTGGAAGCATAATTGCTAGATTTAAACTAAAAAAGAGGTTTTTATTAAAAATACACATTACATGGCCAATGCTTGGTGGTAGAAACATCCAAAAAATAAATCAAGTGATATTAGTTTTGAGAACAAGGAATATTACTATGAGCGACATGTTCCCATATGAAGAATTAGGAATGCAGAGTTGGTTTCTGTGGAACAAGTACCCATTTTGCAAATAGACAACTCAGGTTTTTTTCTATTTTCACCACACTCAAGTCTTATGTAAGTGGTACTGCATTTATATCATCCCATATTGATTCTTGACTGACTTACAACTTGCAACCACAATGGTCATGCCTTGGAAAAACTAGGTCCTCGAGCTTGGGCACTGACAACTTACTCTATGTCCACTTCATGTGAGTTCAGTTTCTTTTGAGAATAAAAAAACCCCTTACCTTCATGTTCAAAGCTTCATCCAAATCAGATGTTGATCAAATAGTGGCACCCATATTAAAGTGTTTGAATAACAGAATAGTTTCTGATTTTATATGTTAAATCATTTTAGGCATCATAAACTTATTAAAGAAATTATACCAGTGGATGTCCTTGGCTGTGAAAAACTGCAATCCTAGTATAGGACACATTGTATGATACCTCATAGATATCCTTATATCTATCAATAAAAGCATTAGGGTTCCAGTTATCTTCCAAACTTTTCTGCCAGCTGATTTAGTCCAAACAAATAAATGGGCTTTGTTTGAGAAGCCATATATGGTACCTTGGTGCCAAGATCATTCCAAACATATTGAAACTTTTAACTTTTAGATTTATTCACAGAACAGAACCTGATCATGCATCAAAGAATGCAGGTGATAAGACAACATACCAAAGAAATGATAGAAGAGCAACTAGTACAAAGACATAATTTATTATATTTCTATATTGCATTTCAAGAATAGTTGAAAAAAGAAAAAAAAAACTTTATTTGGGCATTGCACAGGTTACAAGCTAGTTAGAGAAAAGCATGCAGAACTTTGAAAACTTACTTCAACAAAATTCTTATGCACCAGATTACTCTCTTTATCAAGATACAAGGTTCTGTACCATCTGCAATCACATAACCATGAAAGAAAAAAGTTAACTGAACATAGATTATTTTAAAACAAACTAATGAACAGATACCAATAAATTGCCAGAAATTACCTGACTCTTGTGCCACGAACCTAAAACCATGTGACTTCCTCCAGGACAGACTCAGTTACTGCAATATTAACACCTATCCATCTGGTAAAATATCCATGGCTAAGTTAAATGATTGTCGTAGCGGCAAGATAATTTCAAAAAAAATCATAAATATATCAATTTTAACAAATGTATGGAAAAGGAGAAGGCAAGAAATAATTACTATTATAATATAGAAAGATGAAAAAAACTGTCCTCAGATGCATGGATGACGTATGATATGTACCTCAGAATGCACTTTGAAGACCATCTGGGTTAGAGGTCAGTCCAACCATCCTGTCCTTGATGGCATAACCTTGACTTACAAAGGCTTATGCTTCTACATCACGACCGGCAGGTGCCGCAGTGAGATCAATGATGACCAGCAGGCCCTGCTATTTTTGGATATATATGTTATTTAACTCAACCAGCAGTTTCCCAAACCTCTTATTCTATAGTAACAAAATTAAACTTCTAGTGATTTAATAATTAGAAAAAGGAGATAAGACCATTTTTCAATTACACTACTTCTTGTATATGATAAAGATGGAAAAAAGATGACAAATTAGCACAAAAATCAAGTATAAAAAATGCATTCCTTTTTCTTTAACATAATTTTCAATGGACAAATTAACACATAATTTTAACATGGTTATATGCAATATCCAGAAGTAACATCAACTATATGACAATATGACAAAGTCATCTTACTTACTGAAGGATGACTCAGTTTGAGAGGCATGATAAATTTGATTATAAATACCGCTTGCTTAGAGTCATAATTCTTCTCATTGCTCAACCTCCATCACATTTAATGCCTAGTTATGATAATTTAAAGCATCAGATGAAATGCCCTGCTTCATCATTATCTTATATATCTCATAAGCTTTGTCCCAGTCACCCATTTTGCGATATCCAGTGATTAGAGCAGTATAAGTTATTTCATTAGGAGTAAGACCCATTTTCATCATCTCATCCATCAGTGAGACAGCAATGCCCATCTGACACAATTTACAATATCCATCAATCAGACAGGTGTAGGTAAAAACATCTGGTGATAAACCATTTTGGACCATTTTGTTGAACAATTCCACAGCCTTTTCCATATCTCTGCACCTACAATACCCATCAATCATTGATGTATAAACAACCCTGTCAGGTGTGAACCCCTTCCCGATCATTTCCTCAAAGAAACTCAAAGCTTCAGGCAACCTGCCACTCTTGCAAAACCCATTGATAAGGCTTGTATATGTGAAACTGTTGGGCATGACACCCTCATATGACATTCTCCTAAACAACCTGTAAGCTTCCTCCAGATTCAACATTTTAACCATACCATCAATAAGGATAGTATAAACAACTACATCAGGAACTAACCCCCTCTTTGTCATTGCTCCAAAAACTTCCCATGCCCTATCTAACCTTCCCTCCTTGCATAATGCATTGATGATGACCTTAAACATAAAGATACCGGGAACAATACCCCAATCATGCATTTCATTTAAGAATTTAAAAGCTTCTACTATGAGTCTTTCCTTGCAAAACCCATCAACAATCACAGTGCAAGTAACAACACTAGGCATGACACCACTATGAAGCATAAGTTCGAAATGATCTAGGGCTTCTTTTAAGCATCGTTTTTTGCAATATCCATAAATTATACTTGTATAACTAAAAACGTCTGGAATAAAATTGTTTTGAACCATCTCTTGCCAGAGCTCATAAGCACCATCCAAATCTCCATGCCGACAGTACCCATCAATGAGAATGCTATAAGCAACCAAATCAAGGTCGCAACCTTGATCTCTGAGCTCACGAAACAAATTTAATGCACTTCCCATTTCTCCTTTGACACACAAGCCATGAAAAAGCGAGCTATAGCTTACTATTGTTGGCATTATTCCATTGTTCACCATCTCAACAAGCAGATCATAGCCTTTCAAAACTTCCCCTATCTTGCAATGCCCATCAATCAGAATACTGTAGCTATGCATGTCTGGTGTCAAGCCGCATAACTTCATTTCATCAAGAACCTTCAAAGCTTTATGCAGCTCACCTGCCCAGCAGAAACCAAGAATGACAGCATTGTAACAGTAGTTGTTGTGTGGCAGGCCTCTATCTTGCAGGTCCCGAAGAAACTCCCATGCAGACTCCGGATTCCCAGCTCCACAAAGTCCTCGGATGTAAGTGCCATAGGTCACTGCATTTGGGCTTACACCATTGTGTTCCATTTCCTTAAGAATTCCATCAGCTTCGTCCATGTCTAACATTTCTCGCTTAGTGTACAAATCCATCATAATCGTATAGGTGTAGACATTGGGTGATGGGCCAGAGATCCTCATATCGTCGAACAGCCGTTTAGCACAGTCCACCTCACTCCTTTCAACAAAGCACTTGAGCAAAAGATTAAACAAGGGAACGCCAACTTTGAGTCCAATTCTTTTTGCCTCCATATAGACTTCCAGTGCATCTTCTAGCATTGACGACTCCGCAAGAACCTGGATGACAGCCCCGTAGGCTTGCAACAAGCTCAAAGCACCATTTGAGAGGCCCACCAACGAAGAGAGCAATCCAAACAAGCTGGAGTCACCATTCATATTGTAATCCAAAACACTTTTAAGCAAACACCTGACCTCCCGATGCATCCTGGCGGAAGCAAATATTCCAATCAATATTGCAAATGATTCCAAAGAATGAGAGTAGCCATACTTGTCCACTGCCCCAAAGAATTTGACTTCCGTCACAATGCTCCAATTCAAAGTATGCACAACTATGGCAATAAAGGGGAAAAGAGTTGGGTGTTTATCACGATAAGAATTGAGACCCTTTACATTAGTCCTAGCAACAGTATCAATTTCAACAGCGGTCTTCGAATCAAACAGCTGGTCGTCCAAAAAAAGCAGAGAAGAAGACGAGGAAGAGTAAGACCGCGTTCTTCCAAGAAGAGCTCGGCGCAACAATCCCAGTACAAACCTGCTCATAGAAGAGGGTCTCGAAACCCTGTGATCTGAACTGCCCCCAAATCGCACTGATGCCCATTAGATAAAATGAAGAATGTCTGTGAAGGAGAAAGAACCAATTTTTCTCAAGAAACCCAGATAAAATAAGAATAAATAAGCATTTTTTATTGGACTCCCACCACTTTTCACATAAAAAAAAACCAGTTTTTCCATCAGGGAGTTTAGTATCCCGAAGAATAAAAGCGCCCATCACTAAAAGCTCAAATCATTATCGTTTGGGAGAGGAATTTAAGCTATGGGATTAAAGGAATCACCTCGAAATCCCTCTCAAGACCATCGGAAGTAAAGAATGCTGCAGACTTTTCAAGGTTCATTCAAGCACACAACTCCGCAATTTCTTGAACTTAGAACTGTTTGTGCTCAAAAGAGGAGGAGAGGGAGATGAGCACTTGGCGGTGATTTCTTTCTGTGGATCGAAAGCGGAGGCGAGGAGAGGGTTTTGGGGGGAGAAGGGTGGCGGCAAATGAAGATGAGCCTAGGTTAGGAATGGGCCAATGTCGGCCGAACAGGCCGCTGGAGATAAAGGAGTGATGAGCTGGCACGATATGAACGGGTCAAGCATTTGAGGATATTAACCCTAAAGAAAGCAAACAAACATTTCAGTAAGTTTAAAAGTAACCAACATTACAAAAATTATCAAAACCCAGGACAAATATGAAAATTTTCCATAAGTGTAAAAGTAACTGACAGAAGGGCCATTACTTGGTGCAATAGTAAAGGCTCAGGCTGATAAGTGCAATGGCATGGATTCGGGTCCGGAGATAGCCATTTTGTGTAAAAAGTTGCCAAAGATTAGGTCTATCCCCAGTTCGCCCCTCCCAAGACCCCAGATTTTCGGGAACATAACTAGGTAAAGGTCATTTTTTTTCCAACTAACTTGCAGAATTAAAATGGAAGATACAATGGCTGAAACATTTGCATGAAAATTCATGAGAGCAAACTACCAAGAATGGGAAAGGTAAAATTATTTGACATTCTATAAATGATTCAGCAATTGAAGACTGATTTTTTTTAGAAAATTAGTCTCATAAAAATAATTTAAGAATTTATGACTATGCTTATAAGTTCTCTGGAGGCATCCGTGCAATATTCAAGCTATCCAACAATCACCTTTTGTCACTGAAATTAGTAGCCAGGCAATCAACACCAAATATATGGTCCTTCTCACTAAATTGATTCCATATTCTTGTGTTGCCACTATAGTAGCAGGAATTGGTGTGATATGTAAATACTAGTACATGGAAAATTAGATTTTTCAGCGGTTTCGTACACTCAGTGCAAAGCAATATGCATAGATATGCATGCACTTTTTTAGATTTACAATGTCTAGAGATGTCAAGTAAGAGCTAACAGATGAAAAAATCCAACCAAAATATGTAGTTGAAAATTTTATATGTCAGAAGAATATATTATCACTTAGGTGGTGACCTAAATAACCCGTGAACTAGCAATTAGAGGGGACATCAACAAATACAGACTAGAAACAACTATTTTGAATGTGAAGTGGGAATTAAGA